>JAZKJV010003549.1:0-255242 GCA_037367405.1 Ottelia alismoides | reverse complement strand
TCTCCCCCGGCTCCTTGGTCGAAGACCCACCCAACCCAGCACCCCCCACCCCTGCGAAACCCTCTTCCGCCACCCGTGGCTTTGTAGCCCCTTGTCGAAGATCCACCCAACCCAGCACCCCCCGTCCCTGCGAAGCCCCAGGCGGAACGCCGCCCCCGCATCTCCTCCTGTCAGGTCGAGACTCGTGGGAGGGAAAGCTGTAACAGGAAGGACGAATTTTTTTCTTCTCTTGCTTAATTCTAGCCATCCGATCGAGGATTGGTTAGATTAACTCGTTTTTAACCCAAGGAAATTAACTTTAGATGTGTCAACTTAACGGTAGGTTTGTAGGGTAAGACAGAGCAAGTTTACGGGGTCGAGGGAGGAATATCGATATTTCAAAGGGCGTAGAGGTAATTGACAAAATTATAGGGTGTGCCTGGTAAAAATCCCAAGATTTATTAAGTCGATCAAAGCCAGAGTTTCCATCTGCGAAATCCCAAGATTTATTAAGTTTACGGGGTCGAGGGAGGAATATCGATATTTCAATGGTCGTAGAGGTAATTGACAGAGATTATAGGGTCTGCCCGGTAAAAATCCCAAGATTTATTAAGTCGATCAAAGCCAGAGTTTCCATCTGCAAAATCCAAGATTTATTAAGTTTACGGGGTCGAGGGAGGAATATCGATATTTATCTTCTTATTACTATAAGCGATGGTTACGACACGGATTGAGGATCTTCATCCAATTGTGTTGTCCAATGCAATTTACTTGATTGTGGCAAAGGTCTTAGCTAATCGGTTGAGGGGAGTTCTAGGAAGGATCATCTCTCCTACTCAGAGCACATTTTTGTTGGGTAGACAGCTTATGGACAGTGTTGCCTTGGCGTCGAGGATTATTGCAGATTAGCATAGAAGGAAAACAATGGGAGTCATGTGGAAGGTGGATTTCTCAAAGGCCTACGATTGTGTGGATTGGAGTTTTATATGGGCTTCGTTGTTCAGACGAAGTTTCCCAGATAGATGGATCTCGTGGATGAAGATATGTGTAATGACAGCTTCCTGTGCTGTCCTTGTCAATGGTCAACCAAAGGGGGAATATTTTCAGCCGCAACATGGAGTCCGCCAAGGTTGTCCCCTATCTCTACTAGTGTTTGTTCTTGCGATGAATGCCCTATCTATTATGATTGATCGAGTTGTAACAAGAGGATTTCACAAGGGTTTCATAAAGGAAGATCTTTCGATACCTTTGCTTCAGTATGCGGATGATACGGTCCTTTTCGTGGAGGGAGGAGCAGAGAGCTATAAAAGGCTTGTCGGTGGTTCTTGACATCTTCTGTACTGTCTAGATTAAGACTCAATAGAGTCAAATCAGAGTTTGTCCCTTTAGCTTGGAGGATGCGGAGATTGAGATTTGTGTTGGTTGGTTGTGTTCCCCTCATAGGGACTTGCCATTACGATACGTTGGGGTGCCGTTGGTAAGTGGGAAGATGCTTTTGGCAGACTGGATACCGGTGATTGAGAAGTTGGAGCAGAAGTTGGCTGATTGGAAGTCTGTTTGCTTGTCCAAAGGTGGTAGGTTAGTTCTGTTACGCTCAATACTTTCAACGATTCCTATTTTTTTTTATTTCCCATAATTTTGCATGTTTGAGTTAGAAAGAGACTTGAAAGCGTCATGAAACGCTTCTTCTGGACATTGTCAGGACAATCAAGCGGATTACCTTTGATGGATTGGAAAACAGTTTCATGCTCGAAGGATGATGGTGGGTTGGGTGTGCGTAGCTTGGAGGAGTTGAACAAAGCGCTCATCAGCAAGTGGATTACACGGATCTGGGGTGATTGTAATAGCTTGACATGCATTCTGATAAGGAAGATTTATGGTAACGGCTCATCGCTGCCTGAGGACGGGATCCTGGGGCACGCCCACTCGTATTTTTGGCGAGAGATATGTGGTGTGGTGCAGGACACTCACCCCTTTCTAAGACATGTCTTTGGAGCTGGAACTGGTTTTAAGTTTTGGAAGGATGACTGGAGTAAGAGTGGGTCGTTGAGCATGAGGTTTTCGTGTTTGGTGGCATTGGCTGTGGACCCGGATTGTTATGTGGTGAGTGTGTGGGATGTGCAATCTTTTTTCCCTAGATTTCGATACGAGCTCTCAGATCAGAGATTAGAGGAGTTACTAGTGATGTGGTGGAGCTGGATAATGTTGCCGAACCCTCTGAAGGAAAAGAGTACTGGAGCTGGTTCAATAGGGTGTTCTCTGTTAAAAAGGCATACAAGGCATTGAAGGGTCAATGATTTTTTATTGGGGAGGATGCGTGACAGATTGTAGAAGGATATAGAAATGGAAGGTTCTGATATGCTTGAAGGTCTTCTTATGGCTTTTCAAACAGGGTAGGCTTTTAATAGGGGACAAACTTGCACGATTTGTACAGTCTGCTGACCCTGTTTGCTCACGGTGTTTGAGTGAGATGGAAGATACATACCACCTTTTCTTTGGATGTGAATGCTCAAAGAAGGCATGAGAGTTATTCGAGAACCACGTGATTTGCGTAGATGGCATTTTTTATTTCTGGGAATCCATTGGAGCAAACTAGATTAGTACAGAGAAGGAAAGATCAAGCGCTTTAGCTTTGATTTGGGCGATGTGTCTTGCCAGGAATGGTGTTATTAGGAGCGATGTTATGGAGAGAACATTGTCGTGCATGCTCGTGCGCTAGCGGAGCGTTGGAACTTGTAATTTCGTTTATGTATCTAACATGTATACAGGTGTGTATTTCATTTGGTGATTAATTGTGAAGTTTTTGGAGACTCATCTATATGGTGGAGGCCCTTTTTTAAAAAAAAACAAGAAAAAAGCCCCACCCACCATAAAAAGGAAATACTAGCCACACTCCTTGTACTGTCAAAATTTCAAGAAGAAATGCTTGATGATAAGTTGACTCTAATAGTTGATTGCAAATCTGCCAAGTATATATCGGAGAAAGATGTTAAAAACATGCCTCTAAACAAATCTTTGCTAGATGGCAAGCAATATTAGCCATATATGATTTTGATTATAGAATATAGGAAATTTTACTCCAACAAACCTTAGAAATTTGTTAAATTACATCTACGACCTTTTGCATGACGTAATTGATCTCGTAAATTACCCCAAAAACTCCCAGGAGTTCCAAACATATTAACCGCAAGGTTCATGGGTAAGAGTTAGCAAGTTTACAGGATTGAGAGAGGAATTATTTTGTTTCAAATGTCGAGAAGATAATTGACAAAGTTTATAGGATTCATGGAGTAAAAATCCCTAGAATATATTAAGGAAGAAAATAATTGCATTCCTCACTTTTTTCTCTTGAGAATTCTTGCAGGGAAAGATAATATTCCTCAGTAGTAGCAAAAACAAAATAGGGAGTAGATCGAACCAATGCTTGAAGAAAATAAAACATTCCACACATTCTAAAATTTAAAAGTATTACAATATAGTTATGATACTGAAAAATTTTGATTGAAACTGATGGTCTCTGTGGAAGAATTTTAAATCGATATCTCCCACAAGAGTATCGTCATATACCTATTTCTGCGGAAAGAATCATGTATTTTATGAAAAATCTCTTAAAACATAAATAGCCATTATAAATCATCAGTATAGATCATATTGAATGGATTTTATATCCTATTCTCAAATGAAAATCAAAAGAATTATCCCAATGAATGAATGGTGCGTAGAGCAAAAGCCTATGTTACTAGGAAAATAATAAAAATGAGAAACTACCTGACTATATATTATTGGAATTACAGAGAAGAGAAGCTGTCTTATTTGTCTAGAACAAATTCATGATGCATAGCTCGTTTCTAAGGTTTCAATTACAAATGACGCCCACAATGTATAATCGTGGATTACATGAGAAACCTCGAGTAATACTTAACTCTTATATGACATAACCTTATGTTATGTTCTGTTTGAGATGCTCGTTATACTTAACGGTTTCCGTTAAAAAGACAAAAGTTCCCCTAATTCTCATTCTTATTTGCAAATCATGCCATTGTGTTCTCTCTCTATCACTTGGAGGAGCTGGCTGCCGTCACCATCCAGAGCACGGCGAAGGGCCTCCTCGCATGCAAGAGCCTCCGCCTCAGGCTGTCTGCACACCTCCCCCACGCTGCAAGCCGGTCATTCTGCAACCCCCTCCCGCCAACCCCTCGTCGACCTCTGCAATGCCCCCCTCCCGTTCGACCTCTGCAAGCCAGCCCCGCCCCTGCCGGTTCCCTACAAGCTCCCCACCCTCCCTCTCCCTCCCGTCGACCTCTGCAAGGCAAACCCCCCTCCCCCCACCCCTCCCTCCCCGCCCCTCCTCTGCAAACCCTCTGAGCCCTCCTGTTACGTATTACTCCAACTTCATGCATCGCGATGGAGTAATAAAGCTACTACTACTGTCAAATAGATAGTTTTATTGAGCTTTCCTTGAAATGATCCCCTTGGATGAATTGAGAGCTATGGGGGAGAGCAAGGGGAGAAAAATCTCGTCTGCGTTGGAAATCGTGAGTCAGGATGCATGAGTGGAAGATAGATGTCAGAGAGGAGAGAGGAGGCGAGAGAAGAGTCTCGTTCACCGTTGAGGGGAGGGGCATCTGTTTTCCCGTGAGGGAGAAGAGAGAGGGGAAGGATAGAGGGAGGTTCAAGGGTGGTCAGAGGTTACCCACCGCAAACGAGGGCCTTTGGGTTTGTTTGGTTGCATGGTTGGGCATGGTTGGATTGGGGTACCCCTGTGAATAGTAAATTGTGAGGAGAATTGGGAGGGTTGGAAGGAGGGGTACCCTGGGTTGGGTCAACCCAACCCTGCCCAACCCTGCAACCAAACAAACCATGCTTACAACCACCATGTTGTTTTGGATGCGGCGGCACTAGCACTGGAGAGATTCATATCCGCGGCCGAGCCAGCATCTTGGAACCTATTCCTCATCATTAATCGTCCTCAGGAGGGAGGGACTCTCACCTCTCGTCTTTGCAAAGAGAACCACCCTCCCCTCCTCTGCAAGCCAGCCCCCCCCCCCCCCCCAAATTCTCCCTAGGCTCATCCAGTCCTGTCGCTGCCATCTACCGCTCCTCTACCGCCCATCTGCAGGCCCATCGTTGCGCTCCACCATCGTCAAGCCCTAGCAACGCCTCGCTCCCTGTAGGCTCCCGTCGACACCCTCATTCCCTTCACAACCTTCCACCATCATTTCCGCATGCATGATCCCCAGTTGCAGGCTCAACAGAAAAAGGTGAGATACTTTTTTATTTAGGCTAATCCTAGCTGTTAGATTGTGACCGGTTATATTAACTCAATCATAGATTGAGTTAATGAAGTAAAGTAACGGAAAGTTATGGGTGTAAGACGACACACTTATTCACTGTCCTGAGCGTAATTCACAATTATGCAGGGTTATGAATGTTATTTACGAAATTACTCATGGTTATGGGTGTAAAAATCCCTTTCTGGTATTACGTTGGAGTCACTGACACAATTCTTCCGCAGAAACTACAAAAGTTCATTCCTTTGGGAAGAAATGAAGCTGAAGAACATTGAATAATACTAAAAGCATGTACAATGCACATCATTCTATGGATATTGCAATGGTCATGTAAAGTTCACAAAGAAAAACAAACACTTACTAGAATATCTTCATAAATGGTAGGATAAGTTCTAACATACTGAGGTTCTAAAGGGAAAAATAATTCCAAATATAATTATGAATATGAAGCTAGCCATAACCAAAACAAATAGCTTTGGAATATTAAAAGATGATATAACCACGAATCTTAAGGGTGCGTTCTTGTAGGGTGGTTTAACTCCACTACCCCATATTTTCTTCCTCCACGTGGGTCCCACTTTTATCTTTTTAAAAAAATTAAATAAATCAATTCTCCATCATCAATTCTATCAAAAAATAATATACTATACCATCATATCATATAAAAATTATAAACTACTCCACTTCTACTCACTTTTTCAAACTCCAATACAATCACATCACAATAACTTCTCACTTTTTCAAACTCCAATACAATCACATCACCCCAAACCCACTTCTAACCCACCCCCACTTTAACCCTCTATCCAAACACCAAAACCCAAAAATGAGTTACCTGCAACCAGTTTAACCCACCTAAACCCACTATCCAAACACCCCCTAAAGAAAAGCATCCATCCGTGACTTATGAGACAGTACAATTAACAATCTTTATCGAAATACAAAAGATTTTTGATCCAGAAAACGTGGAGATAGAATATGTCGATGACAACGAAGACTGTTATATCGCAGATGATTGGAAGAGCTCAGACATATATAAACTAACACAGGAATGTAATCAAGGTTCACCATAATTACCTTCCAAGATTAAAAAAAGTAATAAAAAATTATCGTCAAAGAAAGCTACTTTTGATGAGGTTGGATGGATATAAAGAAAGGGTGCTTAAAAAATTCAATGATGTAACTTAAAGTTCACAATTAAGAAATTATTATTTTCTTGATGTAACTTAAATATCATTTAAACAGATAAAACCAATATAAAGAAAAATACATTATTGGAAAATTCTTCAAATCTCTTGTGACTTGCTTCTCTACTCAATATCTTCTATAAAAAAGAACACTAGAAGAGAAGACAAGCAAAAAATATCTCTCTCTCTCTCCATTTTAAAATGTTTCCATAATATTCTAGGTGTTTATATATCTATATACACCGATATATGTTTTACAATACACATAGATTCAATAATACGTATATTTACATCCGTATCCAAAGAAAAATATGTAATGATATCCATATTATCAAGAAAATGAACACAATATCCATATCTACAAAAAAAAATAAAAATACACATCCTTATTTGTATCCATATATATCTCCTAAAATAAAAATAGAAATCCATATCCACTTAAAATTAGCTACGATTTTACCGTATAGGTAGCATCCCGTGGCTCTTGATGGGCTCTTTTGGAATTTGCATGGATTTTTTTCGATAGATTTTATGGAATTTTATGAGCTTAATAGAGACTTAGATCATATTTATGGGGTTTTAAGAAATAATTTGTTATTGCAGTTCTACTTTTCCAGTTAATCGAATTTTAAAACCATATAACATTTTCCTCTATTGTGTAATTTACGTCAAATCGCTTCTTTTGCAATATCTCCCTCGTAGTTTTCTTATTGTCTTATTATCTTTGGTGTACTCTTATCATCTATGCTTTAAAATATGTTTTACAATTTTAGTGTAAATGCATTGGTTTAAATCTTCTTATCAAAAAATTGTTCCTTAATATTGTAACTTCCACAGGCATAACAACACGATAGTGGAAATGCAAAAATACTTTCAAATTTCACAAATATAGTTTGGCTAGATATAACAAGTTAAATTTATTTACTTTAATAGGCAAACATGTGTAGATTAAAGGATTTTTTACATCATAAACTCTATAAACTTTGTCAACGCCCTGCTCACCCCTTATATTCTTCTCATTTATCTCATAATCGCTATAAACTTGTTAACTCTTACACCACGATCCATGTGGTTTACTCACATCCATTTGTACATTCGATGTGGATAGAATCTGTCAAAAAAAGAACATGCATTTGTTTATATGAGTTCCTCTCGATCGCTAAACAAAATATTATGACAAATAAATAGATATCACGAATGAAAATTACCACATACATAAGATGCATGTCACAAAATAAGAACAACCACACGAATAAGTATTTTAGGGTGGAAACCTCACTGGATAAAAATCATGACCCAAGTCCTTGACTTAGGATTTCCGATCGATCGAGTTATTCAAGCACTCCACTATCTTGAGTTATTTCACCACTGATAAATCAAGCGCTTACAAATGTTTTAGATCACACATCAAAAGATTTTCCCACCACTTTGATCAAACATCATGTTCTTGGTACACCTTAGATCGAATATTAAGTGTTATAGTACAACACTAAAGTAAAGATTATAACAAACTATAAAGTCTTAAATATAATTATGCAATGAAGCAAATAGATGCATACTTAATTGAATAAAGAATGCAAATTGAGCACATAGAGGAATGGTTCTCAAAATGTGATCTTGAAGTAGAGAGCAAGAAAGATTGCCTCGACTAGACCTTTTCAGAGAGATTAGATAGAATGTATTGAGATGTGTGACTACTACAAAAGTCTAAGGCTCTATTTATAATGGAGCCAGATGCCCATTTGAAAATATAGCCACTGGAAAGAAATCATGCAAGAAATCAACAAGATTTGATAAATATGATCGATCATTTAATCAGAGTAATCAACAATCTCAAGTTGGTTGATCATAAAAGAGCAGCTGACAATTTAAATTCATAAATTATGGATCATGAAAAGTGGTTGGTCGATCAATGGTGATCGATCAGGTCAAGTAGGTTGATTGATAAAGGGTGACCGCTAAACAAAAGATTATGGTAAATAAACAGATATCACATATAATAATCACCAAAAATATAAGAAGCATGCCACATAACAGGAACAACCACAATAACAAGTATTTTAACGTGGGAACCCCACTAGGTGAAAACCATGACCAAAGTCCCATGACATAGGATTTCCGATTGACTGAGTCATTTAACTATTCCACTATCTCGAGATATTTCCACATGGATAACTCAACTGCTTACAAATACTTTGGGTTATACACCATAGACTTTCCTTCAACCTGGATCAAGCACCAAGTTTTTTTGTACAATTTGGATGAATCATCAAGTGTTATAGTACAACTCTGAAGTAAAGACTACAACAAAGTATAAAGTCTCAAATATAGTTATCTAATGAGAATGGTGGGGAAAATAAATGCACACTATAATTGAATAAAAAATGCAAACCGTGAGTAGATGAATGGCTCTCAAGATGTGATTTTGAAGTAGAGAGCGAGAGAGACTGTCTCAAGCAGAGCAGGCTGGAGAGAATGTATTGAGATGTGTGTCTACTATAAGGCCTAGGGCCCTGTTTGTAGTGGAGCAGGACATCCCAACCGTGCAAGAAATCAACAAGATTTGGTAAATATGATTGATCATGTAAACAAAGTGATCGATCATCTCAAGTTGATCGATCATGCATATCAGGTTGAACGATCATAAGAAAACAATTGTAATGAAATCTGCAGTGCTATCTGTATTCACAAACATGGCTATCATTAAAACAATAATACAACCAATATGTCAAAAAGGTACTAAGATTCTCCTCATTTTTATGATGATAAATAAATAAAACTTGGAGATTAATATCTCCATTTCTCATTTTTTGCATATAAAAAAGATTTCATTTAAAAACTTTTCTTGAAGAAAATTTGTCTTCCCCTTTCAAAATACAAAATGCTCCATCTATTTTATTTTAAAACCATATATCTTCCCATTAATAAATTTTCCCTTTTGAAAAATATTTTTAATTTTGAAAGTCAATGCTTTCCTTTTTAAAGTATTATATGATGCATAACTAGCAATAAAAATCATAAATGAACAGATTGTACCATATGATCAAGAAGGATAGCCATGGGACCTAACATGTGGCGACATCCATCCATTTGGATTATTTCACACTCCATGAGGATCTCTTCTGTCTTCTTACAAATAGTTTCTCCAAGGTGGGACTTTAGTGTCCATTGTTGTGGTCTTCTTGTATAGTGACAGTCACGATTTGAAGTTCTCTTGTAGCTTTTTCTTAGTGGCGTCTCTCGCATTTTTCTTCACTCGCATTCATAAAACTTTCTAGTATATATTTTTTCTTCACATCCAATAAGGTTAATTTTGTAATTTCTAACTTCATTTTTGTGAATCCACACTTTCTCTCTTTTTTGAAATAAAAGAATCATGTGTAGAGTTTTGTGTGTGAGTGCCTAATAATTTATTTAGGTTTTCTTGGTAAATATAGGAAGATCATTCTTTAATTTTTATTGTCATTTTCTAACATACTAATGTGATCTTTTATAGAAGTAATCTCTTTGTGACAAGAGTCTTTTTCTTTTTTACTAGATTTATTTAAGCCTATATTTTTACTAATTAATTTCTATATTGCAATGTAATTTTAAAAAAAGCTTCAAATAAATCATCATAAGATAATTTTACCTGATTGTCTTCATATGTGTCTTCCTCTTCACGTTCACTCAAATCAGAATCGTGACTGGCTATGGGTGTCACCCGTGATCTTTCTTCATTTTTCAATGTGTCTTTGTGGACAATGGTAGTTCATCCCAAATTTCAGAGGTTGTTGTGCATGCGACAACATGGTTGAAAACTTCCATGTTTATCCATAAAATAGAATGTTGATCGGCTTCGAGGTGTTTGTTGACATATTCTTCTCCTTGTTGGTGGTGATGGTACCCTCGAGCTTTTGATATTTTAAATGTATAATATCTGAAATTTGTATCTCATGATTCTATGTAAATACATTCCAATTTTACAAGAAGAAAGACTAGTACCATCAAACAAGAGAGGTTTTACCATGGATCATACTTTAGTGATGTTGGCATGTGTGTATTTCAGTTTCTTCGTATGTAAACCAAGTTCTTGTAGAACGGCCTTACGACCAAGTGGTCAAGAGTCGTCGGCCGTTGCGGAAGCCAACAGTTGCGGGAAGGCCGAGTCTCATGGAGGTTGTAACCTCTAGGCATGGGGGAGGGTGCGTACGACACGAGGTCATTCACGCCCTCTAAGTACCTCCTCGCGTGGGGAATGGATCACTGGAGCAGATCTATACTCGCCAATCAAGAGCCCCCCTTCCACCCCAAATCCCATCTTCATCTTGCTCTCCTCACTCGTTCTCTCTTGAGCCAAGAAAAGGACAGTGTACCTCTATATATCACTAGTATTAGATCTCTCGAGCGTGGATCGTATCTTCGCGAGGTCGTGCACAACCTGGATCAAACCTCTTGTGTCATCGCCATGCGATCGATCTGTGATCGCCCATCCAAATCTCCCACGTCGCCGCTAAGACATGTGAAACCCTAACAAGAGCTCCAAGTTTCTTTTCTTTTTTTCATATTTTATGTGTGTGCTCTTTTCTTTTTTAACAATACATCTCAAAGCAAAAAACGAAAGTCGAGATCTTTGAGGTTGAGGAGGAGGAAGAAGAAGCTATTGTGGTGCACACAAAGAAAAGGCTAGGACTCTCCAAGGCAAATTTAAAGAGAAAAAGTGGGAAATACTCATGTGGCTCATGCTACGGTTGTGACAAATATGGCTATTTCAAGATCAATTACCCCAATAGAAAGAAGCTAGGAAATTCTAAAATGCTTGAAAATAAAGGCAAGAAGAAAATGAAATTCACGGTTGTCGTATAGTGCAACTCTGTGGTCACAGACTATGACGGGTGGTGGATTGACTTTGGTGCAACTTGTCACATTACCAAGACAAAGGAGGGGCTTGTGGACTTTAAAGAGCTGAAGAAAGGTGAATAGAGGATCTTTATGGGGAACAAAATCTACTTAGATGTTGAAGATGTTGGGACATACATGCTTAACCTGGACGATAGTATAATGGTACTTCAAGATGTACTATATGCTCCAGGAATACACTGGAACCTCATATTTGTTCCAGTTATGCTCAAGAAAGTCTTTGAAGTTTGCTTTTATAATAAGCATGTATCCATAGGAAAGAATAAGAAGGTCTATGCCATGGGAAATTTTGTACCTAAGAATGACATGTTCTATCTTCATGTAATAAGTTCTAGTGGACCAATGAATGTGGTTTTTGAGTACTCTCCTGTTATTTATCGGATTTTGATTTATGGCATATGAGATTAGGTCATCCAAAAAATTCCAAAATGGATTAAATGATAAAATCTGATCTTTTATCTAAGATTATGGGTACAAGTACATTGCCCTATAGACATTGTTTGACTGGAAAAATGACGAGAAACCCCTTTTCGATAGAAATTCGATCAAAAGAATTATTAAGATTAATCCATTCAGATATGCCACTGAGTGTTTGTACACATATAAACAAGGAATACTTTATAACATTCAGTGATGACTATTCTAAGTTCTCTCATGTCTATCTCTTAGGAAAAAAGACAGAAGCCTTTGAAACATTTAAGAGATACAAGACAGAAGTAGAGACCAAATTAGGAAAACTAATTAAGACTCCTAGGATTGATAGAGATGGCGAATGTACCTCAAAAAAGTAAGGAGTACTGCATTCAAGCAGGCATTTGTAGGCAGACTACAATGCCTTATACACCCCAACAAAATGTTGTAGCTGAAAGAAAGAATAGAACACCGATGAATGCAGTTAGATGTATGTTCACATTCATTTCTCACAAAGAGTTTTTGAAGAGAAGCAGTGTTGATCGTTAACTACATACAGAATCGAATTCCCACTAAGTCCGTAGAATCAATGCCATATGAAAATAGAAATGGTAGGAAATTCGAGCTGGGTCATCTCCAGAAATAGGGATGTATTGCACATGTCTTGGTCAGCTTAGAGACAAGCTAGACTTCAAGATATTAAAGTGCAAATTTGTTGGATATAGTGAACATTCTAAAGGATATATGTGCTTCCATGAAACTAAAGGTCTAATATAAAGCCGTGATGCAACTTTCCTTGAAGTTCATAGAGAAAAGGACTAGGAAGTAGAGGAACCGGATCCTCTGATTGCCCTACAAGACAATGAAGATGACTTAGAGATAAGACAAGAATTAGTAGATGATAATGATCATCCATATATAGAGAATGAACATATGGTTAATGATGATCCTTTAAATAAAGTAGGTGAACCCACACATCCCACGAGTATAATCGGTAACAAGAGATCCAGAACATGACCCACATGGATGGATGATTACCATTTCTATGGATGCGAGGCATCGTATTACACCTAGACGAGGGTGTAACAGATTGTACATATCCCATATCCTTTAAGAAAGCAATGGCTTTGAACAAGTCAGAATCATGGACGACCGCCACGAAGGATGAGTTTAACTCAATTGAGAGAAATGGTGTATGAGAGTTATTTGATTTGCCAGAAGGTAGGCATCCATAGGATGTAAGTAGGTATTCAAGAAAAAGTACCAAGTTGATGGTGTTGTTGATAAATACAAAGCAAGATTACTTGCTAAGGGTTATACCCAGCAACTAGAATAGACTTCTAGGAAACCTACTTTCTGATTGCTAAGTTTACGTCGGTTTGGATGATCTTAGTTATAGTCATATATATAGATGTGAAATTATTCCAAATAGTTGTGAAGACAACCTTCCTTAATGGAGAATTAAGAGATGATATCTATATATGACAACCTGATGGTTTTCAGGTTGAAGGTCAGGAGAAAATGATTTATAAGTTAAAAAAATATTATATGGCTTAAAACAGTCTTCACAGCATTGGCACCTCAACTTTCATGAGAAAATTATCTAATTTGGATTGGTTGCAAATAAGTTGGATAATTATGTATATCTCATGAAGAGTGGGAGAAAGTTTGCTATCATGTCATTATATGTAGATGACATTCTACTCGCAGGTAATGACATAGGGATGCTCAATGAAATTAAGGAGAATTGAGCAATGAATTTAAGATGAAGGACATGAGTGAAGCAACCTATGTTCTTGAAATTCAAATTACAAAAGACAGAGATTCGAGAACATTGAGTCTTAGTCAAGAAGTATTTTTTGCATACTGTATTAAAGAGATTTGGAATGCATAATAGCACTCCAGCTCCTACACTGATTTTTCTTGGAAACAAACTCAGTAAGAGTCAATGTCCTGAAAAGGGGCAGAAATCTTTAGAAGTTTCATATGTACAAGCAGCAGGTAGTTTGATGTATGCAATGATGTGCACTTGACCTGACTTGGCTTATCCAGTTAACCTAGTCAGTAGATATCAAAGTAATCTCGAACTAGCACGTTGGGAAGCTGTAAAGAGTATTCTTCGATATCTGAAAGGGATTGTGCATCTGAAACTGGTGTATCAAGCTGAATCAGTTGAAGTAGTAGGATACTCCGAAGCATATTTCAGAGAAGATGTTGATGATAGGAAATCTACATCAGCTTACCTTTTCATGTTTGGTGGAGTAACTATTTCTTGAGGTAGCAAGAAACAAGGATGTGTATCTAAACACACACAGGAGGTGGAATACATTGCATGTAGCATGGCCACCACTCATGCGGTTTGGATTAAATGCTTTCTGAAAAACTTAACCATGGAATTGGTCAAAGGACCAACTTAAATGTGTTGTGATATTAAAGCTGCAATAAACTTAATCAATAATGAGGCTAATAGTTCTAAAGAAAATCACATTGAAATCCAATATCACTATATACAAGATATAGTGGCGAAGCAAGAAATAACTGCAACCTATATATCTACAAGTGATATGTTGGTTGATTCCCTAACCAAGGGAATAGTAGCTAGCACCTACATTAAACATTTTGGTTTAATGGGACTCATGAATGCATGAGTCGAGGGAAAGTCTTCATGAATAATGAACCTAAATGTAGACATCTTCATACACAACCTGAATAGTGGGAGTGGAATTTGTCTTGACCACTTTGGTCAAGTGGGAGATGTAGAACGGCTTCTTGACCAAGTGGTCAAGAGTCGTTGGTTGGCTTTTTGACCAAGTGGTCAATAGTCAATGGTCGTTGCGTAGGTCGGCCGTTGCGGGAAGGCTGAGTCTCATGGGAGATTGTAATCGCCAGGCATGGGGGAGAGGGTGGACGATGCGAGGCCATTCACGCCCTATAAGTACCTCCTTTGTGAGGGAATGGATCATTAGAGCAGATCCACACTCACCAACCGGGAGCCCCCCTTCCATCCTAAATCCCATCTTCATCTTGCTCTCCTTACTCGTTCTCTCTCGAGCCAAGAAAGCACGGTGTACCTCAATATATCAGCTTTGCTATCAAATGTGAGTTCCTTTGGATTTCTATACAAAAGATTATGGAAAATAAACATATATCATAGATAATAATCGCCACATATACAAGACACGCTACAGGGAAAAAACAACCACAAGAGACAAATATTTTAGCGTGGAAATCCCTCTGAGTAAAAATCACGATCCAAATCCCCTGACTTAGAATTTCTGATTAAATGGGTCATTTAACTATTCTACTATCTCGAGCTATTTTCCCATAAATAATCCAATCGCTTATAAATGCTTTGGTTAGCATAATAAAGCCTTTCCCGCAACTTGGATCAAATATCAAGTTCTTTGTATATCTTAGGTCAAACACCAAATGTTATTGTATAATAGTAAAGTAAATATTATAGCAAACCTTTAAGTCTCAAATATAATTATGTAATGCGAATAATTACACAAATTCAGAATAAAGAAATGCAAATCGATGTGTAGATGAATGGCTCTAAAGATGTGATCTTGAAGTAGAGAACGACAGAGATTGCCTCGAGTATAGATTTTGAGAGAGGTTAGAGATAATGTATTGTGATGTGTGTCTACGACAGAGGTCCAAGGTTAATTTATAGTGGAGTGGGATGTCATTCAAAAATATAGCCGTTGAAAACAAATAGAGCAAGAAATCAATAAGATTTGGTAAAAATGATCGATTATGTAAACAAAATGATCAATTTCAAGTTGACCAATCATGCAAATCTGGTTGATCGATGATAAAAGAATCATTGATAATTTGAATAAAAAAGTGATCGATCACGAAAAGTAGCTAATCAATAAAGCGTGATTGATTAGGTCAAGTAGGTTGCTCTATTAGTGATAGTTGATTAGGTCAAGTAGGATGATCGATTAGAGACAATTGATCAATCAAGTTAGGAAGGTTGATCAATCGATATGGCTTGGACCTGAAATGCCTACACGATATGCTTGAATATATTACATATGCCTGTTACAAAAGTCTTCTTTCTTCTTCTTTGCATTGTCTGCAGCTTTCAGCTTGTTTTTTGAATATGCTTTGCCATCCTTATACAATGGGTGCTTGAGCAGCTAAGTAGATTTGCTTTTGTTCTTCGTTCTCCATAATGTTGCTCTTTTGTGATTTACACTTGTAGTGAAGTTGTAATTAAATCCGTTGTACTGTCTCTACTCACAAAGTTTGTTACTATCAAAATAATAATATAATTAGTATGTAAACAAAGTACTTACAGTTCAATGAGATTACATCTAATATCCTTCTCCTTTCTCTTCCTCCATGTAAACCTCCTCATCCCACACCACCCCATCCCTTCCTTCCCCTACGCTGACAGTGTCTCTACCTCACCTTTCCCATGCCAACCTAATCGCCTTGGGATCATAGACTCATCCAACATTGGTTGCACACGGATAATGGTGCAGCATGGCATGGCTAGCCACACATTGGTAAGGTATAGAGAAGGATGATGTGAGGTCAGTGGACATCACGGTGTGAGCTTGCGTTAGAGACTGACAACCTTGATGGAGATCAAAAATAAAGAAGGCAATAGGTATTCACCGTAGCACTCGGAGGAGGGGAATGAAGCAAAGGAAGATGTATTGGACCATGGTCAAGGAAACCTTGTAATGGTTTTTTTATACCAGACTTGGGAATTTTTCTCTGCAACAAATGATGCTCCAAAATATCGCTAACAGTGTTGCAAGATTCCTATTTTTTGGGGAAAAATGAACTCATTCATGTTTATGCAGACAAATATGTGCTAATACAATGCTTCAAATGGAAGATCACCAAAAAATAAAGCATCTGATTGTTCTAAGTATATCTTGACATTTCCAAGGTCTGAGCTGAACGAGGAGCTGAAGGATGTTGAGGACACGAGACATGGGATCATCTTCATCACCTTGGTTCTCTATAACAACTCCATCGTTGTGCCACCACCCCACTCACATGCACCATCCCCTTCTATCCATCGTGTCGCTCCTACCCATTCCCCCTCCCCTCCGCCCAAACCCTCACTGGTGAAACAATCCATGACGATAGTCACAGCCCCCCCCCCCCCCCATCTTCTCTACTCCTATCAGAGCTCACGCCTCTGTTGCACATCCAGTCTACTACTTCTCAAAACTAGACTCAGCAAAACCAATGCAGGATAAACATCAGAGTTCTAATCACTGCTACAACTACAAGTTATCATCATGTGGAGCTGATGAGACAGTGGAATGTGATGATATAACTGGTCATTCAAATCACTGCTACAACTACAATTAATCATCTAGTTGCAGAAGCATCAACGATAAGATTTCAGCGGGCTTCAAGAAAAGCTTCCTCGACAAAAACATCAATTGTAAAGCTCCATCACATATGCTAGCATCAAAGCCCCCCCCCCCCAAGAACCATTGCTTTCTCTCACAACACAATGAATGAACCCATCATGGATTTCCACTCCTCTGTCTCGCATGATAACATTGTAGCTCATGTCAGCTTTCTTCCGTCGCTTGAGCTCTAGTATCTCCCCTTGTCATCAACACCTTGATGATTGTGCAAGCTTGCTCCTCCATCAAGGATGACTATCGAGTGTTCTAGTGTAAGGGAAAGGAAGAAGAAGGGGGGAGTTTAAGGATGGAGAGAGAGATGATCTACTCCTTTGGTTTGATTAATTCAACCTTAACTCAAGTAAATTAACTAAAAAGCGATAAGTTGCCAACATATGGTGTAATGTTAAATGCAACACGTTTATAAGATTTCTAAAATAATTACGATGAACACATGTGTAAGTAGGTAATTGAAAAAGTTTATAGAGTTCATGGCGTTAAAATCACTAGATTAAAAGGATTTGGTCGACCTATTTTTAGATCTGATAAAGCACATACAAAACTATTTGTTTATAATGGAGGGTTGAAGTTGCAAATTTCCTAACACCATTTAGAGCAACAATCATTTTTCTCATATCCGCTTCTTTATCCCATCCACTAAAAAAACCCATACTTTTCCTCCTTTATCTCACCAAAACAAGTTAGGTCAAAAAAGAGAGTGAATGAACACTTCCTATTCCTTATGTCACATCTTTATCCCACCTTCATTATCTTTTTGGGAGTAGTTCCTCCGTTTCTTTTTTGAGGAGGGTGGGAGTAAACCATGATCATTGGAGTGGGAGTCAAATGCTTCTATCACCAGACCATTATCCTGATGTGATCCTTTTTTTGCAAACCTTTTCTGAAAAATCCAATCGGTATGGATTTAATGTGTGCATATTCTTCTATATACTTACCAAATTTTGTTTTGATCGGATGTTCTAGTTATTGTATCTTAAAGATAAAAAAAAGTTCAATTTGATTCTTTGATCTTTAAGGTAAAGTAGCTAGGAACATTGATCAAAACAAAAATTGGTAGGTATGTAGAACAATATGCCTACATTAAATCCACAGTTGGATTTTTCATAAAAGTTTTGCAAAGAGAGAGATTACAACAAACCCTATTGTAGAATATTCTATAGCAGAGGATCTACCTCCTTTTTTTATTGGTTTGAAGGATAATGAATACCACCTTTACCACAAGATTGCATCTTCTAGGATAATAGAACCTTATTCGCATATAAGGAGACCTTGTCTCGCATATGGGTCCTTGCCTTCGAATAAGGGCATATTTGGTTGGGAGAATAAAGGCACTTGTTCCATGTTTGAGCTAGTTTACGCCAAAAGTACGAATTCTATCATATATGTATTTATTCATATCTGATCCGCCAACAAATCTATTTTATAGACAAGATTTGGCATACATACCCATATTTGTTTTACAATGAATACATATATGGATATCATCTTGATATCCGCAAATATTCTTATATGTATTGTATATCTATTGTCATATGTAAATAAAGTTGTAGATTTATTTATAATCGTATCTATCATAATTTACATATTTGACAAAGTGGTCTGAAGTGAATATATTTAGTATATTTATATCACTTGTAATTCATCCAATACGTGTATATAGAGTACTTATATTATCTATATCCAATTCATGTTCATTTTATTAAAGATATGATAACATAATTTTCATACCCATCTACATCCGTATTTGTATTAAAAACTGTTAGAAAACGGAGCATAAGAACATAAAGATAAACTTGAAGAACACAGACTTTACATGGAACCTACTCCCTAAGAAGTGGGATGAAACCACGGGAGAAATATCCATTTACCCATCGACATCACAAGAGGCACACAACCAAATACTCCAACAAAAACGAATACAGATATAGTAACATATATATTAGTATATGTATCCAACCGTATGCATCCCTACGGAGTCAAAACCAGAATTTGGGTTGAAAACATGTATATCCTTATTCGTTAAGGAAGATGGAATAATGACATTCCATCCATTTGTATACCACCGTCACCACTCTTATTCTTCTAAACATTACTTTCCATGGAAAACATGTATATCTCTACAAGCATCTTATTCATCCAAACAAAATAACAGGGATAACAACGAATTAGTTATTCTTCCGTGTCTTCACATCTCCTACCAAGCATCTCATCTCTCCCCAACTATAAAAACATACTCTCCGTATGCTATTAACCAACCAAACATTTCCTCAATAATTTCAAAAGAAAAGAGCGAAGAACCAGTAGTCTTACAAATATATGAATTGGCGGTGAGCGGTAGCTGGGATCTTTTCCTTCTTAGTACCACCCGTGTAGCACCTTAACCGGAGAAACTAAACATACCCAACGCTGGCTCTCATCAGTTTAGTGAACCTGTACAGGCAGCCCAACGTGAGCTCCGTTCCTGTTGAGATATACAAGGCAAAGAACTCTTTATCCAGCATCATCAGGCTCGATTTCAGTAGTATCGTGTGAAACCGCATGCTTCAGCAGCTTCCCTGTCTCATCATACTGGGCTAGGTTTTCACATGGTGCAGGATATATGCGTCCTATTACCCTGCCCTCGACATGGGAGCACTGGAAGATGTGCTTCTTCTTGTAAGTTAATCCCACTGTCATGTTCTGGAAAGTGACACCTTTGACAGGGATCTCTTTGCTTCCATGAATTCTAACAGGAACTCGGACGCCCCAGCCACGGATTGCAGAGAAGTTTATGTCGTCCAGGACTGGGAGAACCTTGGAGTCGAATTCTTTGTCAGGGTGCTCGCTGTAGTTGGTGTTGATGATGATCCCGACTCTAACATTATCAAAAGTAAGGTTGCGATAGGAGATGTGGCGGATGTAACCTCCTCTACCAGGAGCTGTCTTGATCCTCATACCACGCCTTGATCCCCACACATAAACGTTCTCCACTGTGATGTTCGAGACACCACCAGACATTTCACTTCCAATGGATACCCCAGCACTGCACAATTACAACACATTAATCAGCAAACTTTAAAAAAAAAGGCTCTTGCACTCTCCCTGGCTTTGTTAGAGAACAGTTTGTGTTGTCAGTGACTCGAGCTACAGTTCACCCCAAGTTATGCATTTAAACTCTTACGCTATTTACCAAAGAACTGAAAAGAAATAACAATCCAATAAGATAAGGTCGCATACAAATGACAAAAATCACACAAGGTAACTGGCACTATGAGCATGTTGGAAGGCCCACACCAGTAACAGTACGAGTTCCACAAATGCATTAGTCAAGAAGACACTAGTAACCTATCACTAGCAGGATCTGAATACACTTTTAGCATAAAGGGGAAAAAGGACTATGGATGACCTTCAAATTTTAGAAATATTAGACATTAGCCATGGAGTCATCCTCTGATCTCCTCCAAATGCACATCGCCCACAAAATTCATTGGAGGTTGAATCCTATCATGCCGACTTCTGTAAGTGTGGTCTTCCCTCTGCCCACCTTTCCTGTTCTGAAATTCCACCAAAAACTTTCAAAGTCAGTTGCATCCATCCAAGTCAGGCCCTCGACCTCCATATGAAGCTAAAGGGCAAAGGAGGAACATGTGATCCACATCCTCATCACCACTTCCACAGACAGGCAGGTCTTCTTCAAGTCTATACCGCATCTGTTTCCGAACATCTTCATGTTCAACTTCCTCAGCAGTTAGGCATGCAAGGGAACTTTCAGTGGAGTTTAAACCTTCTACATTCGTCAACATACCAGGGCAAACTCCTTGTCCAGAATCCTCAAGTGATCCCTCGATGAGTTGTGTGCCTCTGTAACCAAGAAGTAATCGTCCCTCCATGGTCAGCCATCACCCACCCTACTTGTCAGTTTCACATCTTCCAGTAACGTGATTAGCAAAGCAAACTCATGTCCCTTCTAGTCCAATGACAACCAAACCACGTAGCAGCCAATGCGTTCTTGTCCAACACGATAGCAAACAACCTGGGAAAATCCTCCACAAGTACCCTTTCTATGATCAAGTCTAGCCAGAACCTGAACTCCCCGTTGCCAACACATTACTGCAATAACAACGCTGCCTTTGATATCGCACTTGTTAAGTCCAGCCAGAACATTGAAGCCTTCTTTGGTAGCTGCACTCTCAACCAAGGACAAGCATCTGCCTCAAAAGGCCTCCCGCCCTATACCACAAACACTCACTCTCACCCAACACCTCTAGCACCCACTTTGTCCAACACCTCTAGCACCCACTTTGTTAGAAGGCCTTATTAAAAATTCTTAGGCTCCGGAGCCCCCAAACCACCTTCCACCAATTTTCATACAACTTCCATCTTTACCAAACACACACCTCAACCTTCCTCTTTCCCACCTAACATAGGCAAACCAAGGTATGCATGTGCTCAATAGCCAAAAATTCCCCACACCCATTCGCTTCCTTGTTCCCCGTACCAAAAGCCAGAAAGACGGACCTCCTATCATTGATCCTCAAGCCTAAAGCCTATCTGAAAAGGCAGACCAGGGTCGCAAAACAATGTGCCTGCAGAACACAATTGTGTCATCTGCATTCTGAAGTATCAACACATGCACCAGATTAAGATATCACGCAAAGTCAGGGAAACATCTCTGACACCAAAAAAAACCTATAGCTAGGACGTTCGCAGCTAAATTGTAGGTGAGAATGGCTAGACCTATCTTACACCCATCCTTGGTTGGACCCATCCCCATTCCAACCAGCCATTCACAAGCACAGGGCACGACCCCATGATGACACATCTTAATCAAAGACAGTAGGATATGGTCAACGCGTATTTACTCCTCTCTCACAACACAACTTTCTTACACACCCAACTAAACCTCTATTAAGCACTACCACTCCCTTGGCACGCTACAAATCACTCAAGTTCTCTCTTGCTTCACTTTCTTGCTCACTTGCTCCTACACAATGGATCTCAAGGTTTATTTATACTAGTGGCACAATGGCCTTGAAGGATATTGAATTCTCTAGTTAGAGTTTAATCGACCCAAGAGAATTCTAGAAATTTAGAGTTTAAAACAGTCAAGAAAAATCTAGATGATGGGAGTCACATCTTCTGAAGAACTTTCTAGAAACTTAGAGTTCAACTTGCTCAAGAAATTTCACCCCCTTTTATTTTAACGCTCCCGTAGACTCAATACTTCTCTCATGCTAAGTTAATAATCAGACTCCATCTGGATTTCTACTTCATGTTAAGTTAATAATAGACTCCATCTGGATTTCTATTTCCATTCTTCACATATAATTGGCTCATGCAACCCTTCATATTTGGCAATTACAACAAATACGTATATAGGATTAGAACTACATAATCTTGTAAATCTCCAAAGTGACATGGTTTTTTCAATCTCATGCTGACTAAGCCAAGATTCCTTTGGAGCTTCTTGATGAACACCACTTTTATAGGGGCAGTCTTTTTTAGACTCAAAAACATCATTGTCTATTTTTTTGACCTTTTGTTTGTTAAAGCTCTTCCTGACTTTCTTCTAATTGATCTTCCAAGGCTTTTACATCTGTTAATCCAACCTCTTATAGTGACCACCATGATGATGCCTCGTCAAAGATGACACCCCTTGATGTATAGTACCTAGTAACTATCGGTGGTTGAATTGCAACATCTTCAACATTTTCTCCCATTTTCATATCCGATACAGATGATACATCGGATTGACTTTTTATCAAATTTGTTGCGAATATTGTCACATGTGAATACATAGCAAACTTATCCAAAAATTCAAAAATGGCTTACAGCCGGCCTGATCTTCTATAGTTTCTAAATAAAAGACACAAATCCTAGATTCGAATTACATAGGAGGTCGACCAAATCCCCTACTGTCACACCCTCAAATTCAGTGATCGAGAATGATCGTGCAGACACGATAGCTGGATGCTCGAGAATGATCCATGGAGCAGGACTTCAGGAGGAGTCCGAAAATATGTGGATATACGGAGGTTATCCACGAGAGTCTGGAGGCTCTACCGTACGTGATGGAGAAGGGTCACATAGGACACTGGCTCGGTAGCAGAGTGTCGTGGTGCTTGTAACAGTGCGAGCACAGCGAGTACAGGCAGCAGTGCAAGACATGACAGTGGATGCACGTAGAGGTACATACGCGAGCGCAGATAGGCGGTACGTAGTGAAGCAGTACGCATCGAGGACTAATGCGGTACGGTCACAGAGGCGTACGTACGAAGGCGCACGGTATCGGTATTGATGCGTGGCGGTCCAAGGAGGCATGCAGCGTTGCAGGTGCTGAGTACGAGCATGCTCGGTAGTACACGTACGAGAGTGGTCTGGAGGCCACGATAGCGAAGTTCTGGAGGACTTCCCCTAAGCATGCAGAACGCTAAGGAAGGGTTTACCGCACGAGGGTTTAGAGGCCGCATGTTCCCTTTGGCAAAAGACCAAGTGTTCGGTGGGTCAACCGTACACGAAAACGAAAGGACAACAAGGGAGTCGAAAAGACGAGCAGACGAAGAGTTGCTGAGGAATGCGAAGGGTTGCCGAAGAACTCAAAGGGTCTCTTGTGTCTTTATGTATCATTATTGTAGATGTAATAATGAGTGTCCCTTGGGTTGCCTTGAGTCTTGTATATAAGGAGAGGTGGTGGCTCATTTGTAAACACACAGTGTAAAGAGTACACAGAGTGTCCACCCACTCCAGAGATAGTTCCCCTTCTAATAAGAGAAGAGCTTTGTGCCCGTGCCTTTGTGATCGTGTGTTTGCGTTCTTGAGCGTTCTTGAGTGAGTTCTTGAGATTGTTCCTGAACGATCCAAAGAGTCGAGCTTCTGCTTGTGTCTGAGCGTCGGTGCATTAGCAAACAAGAGTATCGAGAAAAGTTGGAGCGCGTCCGTGACCGTTCTACTCGGGAAGGCTGTTTAGCTACGGGTTAGCTAACGCCGCACAGGATCGGTCGAAATCGATAGCGGGATTTTAACCCTGTGACAAGTGGTATCAGAGCTTGAAGTCATACCAATTCGTTGGTACGAAGTGATATCAGAGCAACGGTTCGTGATACAATTCGTTGGCACAAATTGGTATCAAAACAAGGAGCAGATCACAGAGCTTGGTCGGTGCCAAGAAAGCAGGCAAAACTACGAGCGACTGTCGGTGCAGTCGATCGCGGGAACCGAAGATACTTGTTGGAGCAAGTATATCTTCAATCAGCAGAGCGAAGATGGTGGGTGTTACCGATCGCGTAACAACACTGGAACAAGCGATGGCAGAGGTGGAGTCCACTATTGGGACTCATGCCCATCACATCACCGTCTTGGAGGATCGTTCTTCAGTAGGATCGAATGTTGGGGACGAGACCCAACAACGCTCGACGGAGCAGATCAAGTCCTTGGAGGACAAACTGGAGACGTTCAACGCGATGATGGAGGATCTACGTAGGGAGATCTCCCTCATCAAGAAGGCGTTGGCGAGCAGCGGAGGCTCCACGGAGGTGCGGCGACGCAAGGTACCTGAGCCCAAATCCTTCACAGGTACGCGGAGTGCCAAGGATTTGAAGAACTTCCTATGGGATATGAAAGTTTACTTCGAGGCGACCAAGACGACAGAAGCCGAGAAGGTCGGCTTGGCATCGATGTACATGTCAAGCGACGCCAAGTTATGGTGGAGGAACCGTGCAGCAGATGTGGCGAGACCAAAGATATCCAGGTGGGATGATCTAGTCGCGGAACTGAAGGCGCAGTTCCTGCCGAAGAATACTGCGTGGATTGCACGGGAGGCTCTTCGACGCCTGAAGCACACATGCACAGTTCGTGAGTATGTGAAGCAGTTCACGTCTTTGCTGCTGGACATCAAGGGGATGTCCGAGGAGGACAAGCTGTTCAACTTCACGATCGGGTTGCAAAGCTGGGCGCAAGCCGAACTGCGGAGGCAGGGAGTGAAGGACCTTAATTCAGCGATCGTGGTGACAGATGCGTTGGTCGACTATGTGGCCCAACCAAGTTACAAGACTAAAGAAAAGGAGTTCACCAGCAAGCTAAAGGCGCGATCGAATGACAAGGGCAAAGACGTTGCCCATGATCCACCAATGGAGGAACGAGAGTACTCCAAGAGAAGGGAACAACCCAAGAGCAAGGGATGCTTCATATGCGACGGACCACATAGGACGCGGGAGTGCCCAAAGAAGGAGAAGTTGAATTCTCTTCGTAGGGACGAGAAGGACGAAGAAGAACGTGAGGTACGCTTGGGAGCAATCGTTGCTATGCGCAAGGTACGTCTCACAACAATTCGAGCTGGATCTTCGAATTTGGTGGAGGGAGGGAGCTCCACAACAAAGAGCTTTAGAGGTGCCAAGGCTCGATGAAGAACGCACAAGAGTGCGTAGGTGCATGCTGAGCACCAACGTGTGTGCAGGAGGCACACAACCAAAGCCGCGGATAGGAGAACATCCGTGCACAAGAAGACGAGGCAGAGCTCTGGAGGGCGATACAGCATGGGCAAGAAGTTACACGTCCATGGGGGTGGAGTGGTGACGAACCACACCACCAAAGATCTTGCAGGAGGCAAGATACCGAAGACGCTCGGAGCGCAAGAGGTGCTCATTTCCCAAGATGTGAGGATGCTCACAGGGAACGATCGAGATCGTCAATGAGCGAGCGCAGAGGTGAGTACTCCACATGTGGAGCTGGAGCTGCCACACAACAACGATAGAGCTGTTGTATCCAGGAGGGATACATCGAAAATGAGAGCTGACGAGGAAGCTCCACTTTTTACGATGAAGACCAAGTCATGGAGGGACGTGGTTCGTGAGAAGACCAGGTGCAGGAAGGGAGGCGGCGCACGTTTGCACCACCCTTCCAATTGAGCCGTATCAGGAGGTGCGTAGCGGATAGAGGATCGTGACGGGACGCCAGCTGAAGAGAGAATGCTCGGTTGAGGACAACCGATTCTTCAGGTAGAGGAGGCTTGTCACACCCCCAAATTCCGTGATCGAGAATGATCGTCCAGACACGATAGCTGGATGCTCGAGAATGATCGATGGAGCTGGACTTCAGGAGGAGTCCGAAAATATGTGGATATACGGAGGTTATCCACGAGAGCCTGGCGGCTCTACCGTACGTGATGCAGAAGTGTCACATAGGACACTACTTCGGTAGCAGAGTGTCGTGGAGCTTGTAACAGTGCGAGCACAGCGAGTACATGCAGCAGTGTAAGACATGACAGTGGATGCACGTAGTAGTACATACGCGAGCGCAGAAGGGCGGTACATAGTGAAGCAGTACGCATCGACGAGCAATACGGTACGGTCACAGAGGCGTACGCACGAAGGCGCACGGTATCAGTATTGATGCGTGGCGGTCCAAGGAGACATGGAGCGTTGCAGGTGCTGAGTACGAGCATGCTCGGTAGTACACGTACGAGAGTGGTTTGGAGGCCACGATAGCGAAGTTCTGGAAGACTTCCCCTTAGCATGCAGAACGCTAAAGAAGGGTTTACCGCACGAGGGTCTGGAGGCCGCGGGTTCCCTTTGGCACAAGACCAAGTGTTCGGTGGCACTTGGTGAATTATGGCAAAGTTGCATCAGCAAGCGTTGGAGCGCGAGTGTGCTGATGACTGGGAAGTTGACTGGACGTCAACCGTGCAGGAAGACGAAAGGACAACAAGAGAGTCGAAGAGACGAGCAGACGAAGAGTTGCTGAGGAATGCGAAGGGTTGCCGAAGAACTCGAAGGGTCTCTTGTGTCTTTATATATCATTATTGTAGATGTAATAATGAGTGTCCCTTGGGTTTCCTTGAGTCTTATATATAAGGAGAGGTGGTGGCTCATTTGTAAATACACAGTGTAAAGAGTACACAAAGTGTCCACTCATTCCAGCGATAGTTCCCCTTCTAATAATAGAAGAGCTTTGTGCACGTGCCTTTGTGATCGTGTGGTTGCGTTCTTGAGCGTTCTTGGGTGAGTTCTTGAGATTGTTCCTGAACGATCCATAGAGTCGAGCTTCTGCTTGTGTCTGAGTGCGTTAGCAAGCAGGAGTATCGAGAAGAGTTGGAGCGCGTCCGTGACCGTTCTACTCGGGAAGGCTGGTTAGCTACAGGTTAGCTAACGCCGCACAGGATCGGTCGAAATCGATAGCGGGGTTTTGACCCTGTGACACCTACCATCTTCAAGCATTTTACCCAAAATATAGATATAACATATTTTTCCTACAACATATTTCAACATATATTTGCAAGAAGTCGATACTTCCTTTCAACAACTCCATTTTGTTGCAGTGTATGTGGACGTATTAGTTTTAAGAACTTCTTTACGATACACAAAGAAATCTATAAATGTGTATTCTATACTATTATTGGTACATAGAGGCTGACTTTTCTTCCCAACTTCATTCTCAATTTTTTTTCAATATTATTTAAACTTGAGAACCTCATATTTTTCCTTAAGAAAGAAGACCAAAACATATCTTGAAAATCACTAATAAAGATCAATATATACCATATTCTGCTTATGGAAGGTTGCTTGAATGGTTTAAATACATCATAAGTGGAAGAATTGCAATGGCTCTTTTTCTCGAGTTCGAGGTCCCTTGTAAGGCAATTGATGAGCCTTATCATACTGACAACCAACACAAATAGTGCCTTCTCGAATATCATACTGACAAAGTCCTTTGAGCATCGAGCAATTCATAATTATCTTCAACTTGTGATAGCTTACATGTCAGGTCTCGTGTGCCAGAGATCAGTCATCTCATTCTACTTTGCTTTATTTATGTATGCAGACTCTGATGACATCACATAGATAGATTCGACTGATTTTTCCTTCCATGACTGCAGGATCTGGATATTTTATATTTTGATATAGCCGAAGATCGCCGCGTCGAAACACGACATGATGCCCTACAGTTGTTAGTATACACATAAAGAGGAGATTTTTCTTCATGCATATGATAGACATGATTGAGCTTCGTGTTTTTTAACTTATATCCAGGAAAAATTGCTCTAGAGCTCGCATTTGCAGTTATTTTTTTTGACGCTCAAAAAAGGGGGAAACACTCAATGGTGTACGCCCCAATCCATTAAAAAGTAAAGAGAAGAGAACTTACAAAGCGGAAGAGGAAAACAAAACAGAATGGTGGATGATATCGAGAGAGATACCATCCACGCACCCAAAGACCGTTACAATGCAGACCAATCAAGACAAAAACGAGACGCCGCAATACAAATATTTTCCTTATAGAACCTCTGCCGAGCAAATAAAGTCTCGTTTCTTCCCAGCCAGATACTCCAAAGGCGCGCAGTGGGAACCAACCTGTCCTCCAACGATCGGCTCCCAGCGTTAGACAAGCTCTCACAGAAAGCAGCAATACTGGATAGATTCAGCCACCCCACATCGTCCCAAATGGCGCGCACATGGTCGCAATGAAGGAAAAGATGATCGGTGGTTTCCATCTCTGAACCACATAGCCCGCACAAATGCGAAACATTGGGGAACATCAAAGCACAACGATCGCGAGTAAGCAGCGTTCCACGCCGAAGAATCCAAAGAAAAATACCAACCCGTTCCGGAACCTTGAGACTCCAAATGAGCTTGCAGTGATTGAGCAGGGTTGCATCCATCTCCGCGGCGCTGGGGAAAATAGAGAAGTACGCCTTCTGCGTATTGAAGGAACCCTCCTTCCAGGCGAAATGATCACGACCCCCAGAAGGCGTGGGAGCATCAGAAAGGAGGGCCATCAAGGAAGAGAAATCGAGCAGCCGTTGTTCAGAGAGATTATCCACCAACAAAGGGCACCAACAACCATCGGTCCAGCAAGAAGCCACAGTGGCGAATTTATCGCCCGCCAACGCATAAAGTCTAGGAAACAAAGACAGGAAGACCCCCCTCCCGGACCAATCCTCCGACCAGAAGCGGAAAGAAGTGCCATCGCCGAGAGTAGGCTTGAATAAAGAACGGTTACGGTTGAAAGCAGACATAACATCGCGCCAAAAGGAGGGAGCATGGCCCTGGGCACGCCCGCCATAAACGGAGCTAAAAGCACTCCCCGCCGACTCGCGAAGGCACTGCAACAAGAAATTATCATCCCGACCCAACACCTTAGCCGCCCACTTGAGGAGCATAGCCTCATGCACCACCTCCAACCGCCTAACGCCCAGGCCCCCATCGCGCTTGGGACGCGAAACATCCTCCCAACCCACCAAGTGGATCCCCCTTCTCCCACCGCCCTTCTTACCCCATGAAGGATATGGTTAGATCCTCAAGCGCATCACGGAAGCGTGATCGTCGTATCGAATACGACGAAGAACGACTAGTCGCACTAGTTGTTCTATGCAGCGGAAATTAAAAAATTTTCATGTGACGAAACCACATGATCCAAGAACACTTCTCGGATCATTTCGTCTAAACCACAACCAAGTATTAGGTTTACCTCTTGAAGCGTGGTTGCGATCAAGTCTCTAAACGAAGAGACCTCCTGTCTCAAGTCCGATCCGTCGGAGGAGACGCTTGCGAGCGCGGGGATGAACCGCGTGCTTCTCGCAATCCATGTTGATGATCCAAGCGGTGGATCTCCTGATCTCGACACATGAGATCCGACGTCTTCTTCACGAGCAAGGCATGCCGAAGTAGACGGAGTTCCACGAGAGAAACATCGGGCAGCATAACGACGGTGCCGCGGCGATGGAGAGCCTCTCTAGGGCATCCATGGTGGACGGCCATGAGAGGGAGAGAAAGAGAAAGAAAGAGAGAGAGAGACTTGTTGTCTCACTTATGTGCCAAGAAGAGCAATGGGGTGCCTCTCCTTTTATAGGGTTTTGGGATCCATGGATCTCAATCCATGTGTCAACACAAATCCAATGGTCCACATTAATTTGTGTTTCTTTCAATGGCCATGATTTGTTGCTAAAAACACAACAACAATTAATTTAATAAAAATCAAATATATATATTAAATATAATTTGATTTATATCAAATCAATCTCTATTGGAGAGATAGGAAAGGAGGCAAGCCTCCTTCCATATGGAGGGTGGACGGCCACCACATTCCTTATGGAATTGTGGCCGTCCCCTCTCCTCATTAGGAAGGGAGCTTCCTTTTTCCTATTACATGAGATTACATTATCTCATGATTCTCTCCAATATTTGCAACAACATTTGTTGCAAATTATTTCACAAAAATAAATCCAATTTATTTTGTGAACATTGCAATCATGCCATTGGAAATTTGTGAATCATATTCACAACCCAAAACAAAATGTAAATTACATTTTCAATTCAATGTCCAATGTGAATCCAATTCACATTAACATTTAATTAACAAATGTAAATCACAAATAGCTCTCTCTTATATATTATAAATCACATTTATAATATATATGACTAATATGGATATTGCTATCCACATTATTCATATCCATGATAATTAAATCACATTTAATCATCTTGGATCTTTATTCTCTTGTTCTCAAATAATATGAATCACATTCACATTATTCACATCTTTGATAATCAAATCACATTTAATTATCTCAGATAACTCTCTTTATAATATGAATCAAATTCATATTACTCATGATAATTAAATCACATTTAATTATCCATTTTCAATGCTCGGTACATAAACCAACAATAGAATTATCCATGAACTCCTTCAAGGATAATGCGTTTTCTCCGCAGATACTTGGAGATAAGGACAGGGCGATTGTATTGTTCCACGTATAGTGACATGGATATTGAGATCGTATCTCAAATCCAGATCGCGGGCCTCCCATAGATGCTTGATTAAATCAAGACCGTAAATCTAATCTTCTCATTGTATCTGAATCACATTCAGATCAATGTCCAACACTTGGACCAAGATCAGATCACTTCTCTACTGAGAGGAGTCACTAAAATCCAGACCCGTTTCATCACTCCCTAGGAATGGAAGCGTCATGGTTATACAATCGTTTATGATCACATCACCCTCAGGTATTCCCAATACCTGTACATCCTGCATACTGGAAGACTCAGACTAAACCCGAAGTATTGGATCAACTTTATACTGTCTACTTCATGGTTTTATCAGTAAGTTTCTCATTCGATCATTGGGAGTCGGTATCGATCATATACTTTCCAAAAGCATATATCATACCTAGGTCTTGATCATATACTTTCCAAAAGTATATATCAAACCTACAAATTCAGTCAAGCTTCCAAAGCGAGACGACCGTGCGCACGGAATTTGATTCTTCCCAATATCTCATGAGTGAGCTCATGTCTTCCGGTTCAGTAACTGAACTTGTATGATCCCTTTGAGAGATCATATTACTCATATGCCCTTATATGCACACCAGCGCACCGGTGTATAGACCTTGATTAGGTCATCAACCTATTGGTCTGCCAAATGTACATACTTAGACATATAGCAACACATCTGTCTCCGGTCAGAGGATGCGTGCCTATATCATGACAGCATACGATATAGGACTTTGGTTATCTCGATCTCGTTAAGTCAACTCTTTGACCTAACTAATCTGACACCTCCGAATCTCTATTCCTATGCAGAGGACCTGCATCAAGAGGTCGGTCAGATATCAGCCTTCAAAGATAAGGATTGCCATCTCCTACTCTGGCTGGAGATCATCTCTTAACAATCATCTGACGGTGCTTGATGAGTCCTCAATCTAACTCTTTAGATATTCATCCAAGCACCAGCCTCTATGATTCAATAGTTGAATCAACAGCTGTATGATCATCAAGATGGCCATGGTACATAACCCTAATTGTACTAAGGGACCTATTATGCAAATTATGTATTCTTCATTTCAGATTAAGGAGTGAATTGCAATAACATTTATTGCATAATGGCTCGCCGTGGGCTCACATTTCCAACAATCTCCCACTAGCCCAAAGAGCCATTAATGGGCTAATCATTTAAACCCACACTCATGTGACAATCATAGACTATTAAGAAAATAGCTAGGTAAGCTGATCAGTCGCTCTGTTCCTGCGAGACTACGCCGAGTCCTTTTACGGCACTTGCATATCCCCAGCAACAGTGCTCGCATCTAATGCGAATGTTGCATCTCATGCAACCAATACTCAATCTAGTTGGTTACAGTGTCCCTGACATCATAACCAGTATCCCTGTAATCCTTATTAGAATACCTTCATTCCCGGAGATCTCTATCTCCTAAGGTATCTAAAGTTTAGACCTTTATAGATCACTATCTACATGGTCTTAAACTTTTGAAGATAAGACTTTGAGATTACTATCTCAAAAATCTCCTCATCTATGAAGATTTTGTTATTACTGCAATCAAGTGTTTTATCTCTACATAGTAGGACTAGTAACACTTTACTACTCCCACTGCATGACAGACATCTGGTATTTGTACACTCTAGCATACACTCAGCTTCTCGTAACTAATGCACAAGTGCAAGTAGTTGTAGCATTTACTTCCTCAACTCTTTGAGGTGCTATCCCTTAAGATAGGTCAGTACCATATCTTAAGGGTTAGAAGCCTTTCTTGGAATTTCTATGAATAGAATATGTCCAAGGTATACTACAAATGTGACAGTCCAATTATCCTCTTCTCTTGGCTTCTGAACAACTTCAGAACTAAGATCTAAGAGGTATCTTTGAAATCATATTTCAAGATATGGAATAACCAGAGAATAAAACACTTATTATTATCCTTATATCATTTTAAATGATCAGGATATCATCTATATTCAGCAAGATGAACACAAAGGCACTCCCACTAAGCTTCACATGGCTCATCAAGATTCTATCTGAAATCATAACAATTATAATTCCATCAAATCTTATGGTCCAACTTCAAGAAGCTTATTTGAGTCCATAGATGGATTCCTTAGTTTGCACACCTTGCTTTCCCCAACCATGAAGCCCTGGGGCTACTTTATGTGAATATCCTCAAAGAGGTATTCGTAGAGGAATGCAATATTGACTTACATCTTGAAGATGCAATAGTCAAGTTCTGTAGCTAAGGTTAGCAACATTCTGATGATTTTAAGCATGGTCACCGAAGAGCAAGTCTCATTGCAAGCAATGTCTTCTCTTCCGGTGTGTGGCTCATGGCTACGAACCGTGCTTTGAAGGTCTCTACCTTCTCATCAGGTTCTCTTTCTCTTGAAGATCCATTTACACCTTTACAGGTTTTACCCATATAGGTGGATCCACGAGGGTCCATATACAACACTTGCATATGAAGTCTACATTAGACTTTTATTGCTAACATCCATCTATCCATGCTATGATCTTCAGAAGCTTCATCACATGAAGTTCAATCATTGTCAGATTTCTCTGACACATGGAATCCTTCCTCAAACTCTTTTGAAGAGGTTTTAGTGTTTCATCTTCAATTATCCTTTTAGTTTCCAATTTCAGGAGCCTCATTATCTTTTCAAGATTAAATAAGTTCCCACACTTCATTTCCATCTTGATTCTTAAGAGTCTCAACCTCTAAGAATCACATTCTCAGAGATGAGATATTTTAAGAATCTTAAGGTCATAAAGTAGGTATCCAATACCATCCTTTATTTTCCTAATGAAGCAGCACTCTCAAGTGCTAGATTCCATCATGCATGGAACCTTTTTAAGGATATACATTGTAGCCTCTACTACACATATATATACCTGGAAACTAAGGGATAATTATGCTAAAATTCATCATTGATAAGATCATGTCACACATGATCCAATTGTATCTCCCTATAACTCTATTGAGTTAAGGTGTGTTAGGAGGATTGAGATAGAAATGATATTCATATCTCTATAAGATATTCTTTGAATTTATCTAGTAGGTACTTGCTACCTAGATTAGATCAAATTCATTTTATCTTCCTTCAAACTTTGGGTTAAACCAAAAATAATGAAATCTTTGAACATTTCAAAGGTTTCTTAGGTGAAGAGAAGAAATCTCATATCATACATAATCATCAACAGATATCACATATCCATAATGTTTACTATGATATAGATGATCGACATACATCAATATGCATGAGATCCTGAATACCTTGGCATCTTACACCTTTCTCTAAGAAGGGTGTATTGGATATTTTACTTTGAATACAATATTCATAAGTATGTAAGTTTTGAAATTTTAGACATTCTAAAGTTTCATCTCTTACTAGTCTATTGATCAAATCAATAAACAAATGTCCAAAGCTTGATGCTAGATCATTGTCAAATGATCTTCATCCTCCTATTGATCTTAAGGTTTAATTTCAGTATTTAGAAATGTTAATGAACCATTCATAAATTTTCTAATTTAGTGAAGTCCACTAGATTATTAGATTACTATCTGAAATATATACATCATAACTCTTTGTGATAGTTCTATCTCAGATTCATGTTTATTTCTAACATTTAGAAACAAACAATGAGTGTATTCTTATATCTAGGTCATAGAGACATTCTCTAAGACTAAGGACTCTCCCACTGAAATTAACAAGTCTATCAATCCAACAGAGATTGTTGCAACAATTGCATCAATATCTATGTGGATAACTATAAACCTTTAAGATCAAATTTTCCAGTCTTCTAAAACATATGCAACCTATTGCAAATGTCATCAAAAGATTGAGATACAATTATTTGACTTTATCTTATCATATTTATGTAGATTAATCTGATGCTCCATCCGAGTCCTTCTCTAAGGATTCTAGATAGACTTGATAGTCATACTATCAACACATCAACTTATTGCAGTATTGGCATTCATCCAACTCTTTGGATGACATATGGAAGTCATAGATGTATAGTCAACTCTTTGACCATACTTCTTACTCGGGTCCAACCCATGCTTCCACTGCGCTCCCTTTATCTATAAGCAACCATTGCTTAAGACTAAGGATCTCTTATGTAAGAGCATTTCAACATTTGTACATGCTTCATTAAATTCATATAATATGAATATTATGAAGCTTCATGGATGACCAGAGTATAGATAGTAGAATGATGACACTCATCATCTACATCCATCTAAACTCTTAAAACATAGGTTCAAGTAGGTACTCAAACAATTTGAATACATCATCTCTTATAGAGCCACCATTCTGCATGATGCAGTGAACCATCTCATTCATGTTAAATGTCAAGAGCACATATGTATGCCAGAATATCTTCATTAATTTTATAAGGATTATTTGACAATTGCGATCATCATCGACATGTCACTTCCAAAGTACATCCGATGAGAGATCAAGACTGTAGAGACATACAAACCCTAGGGTTGTAGTCCTATTATCTATTTAATTGTCATTCCTCAATATTATGAGGAAACTTGCACATTGCAACCACATACATTATGTGTCCAATTGCAAGTACAATATCTGGATCATGAGTCCAATCCATGATATTTTACTGGTTATTATTGAGTATATCATTGAGTGGGTTTTAATGAAGGATTATCTGAAATAAGAAATTTGCATAAATATATAAATATATATATATATTTTACTTTGATTTAGGATTTTTATATCAAAGTTGTCTTGTCTTGTCAACACTGAAAGTTCATTCCCTTAATCACTTTCAATGTAAGAGATATACTTACCATTATATCTCAACAAGATCTGGGATCTCCTTCCTTATCTTTGTTGCATCCCAATAATATGAGAATCTGCAACTCGGATAAAAAGAAGCGGGAACACATTCCGCCTTGCAAGTCCAACTTGCATCTCCCAATTCGGTCTTTAACACCCAGGCCCACCACCCCTAAGGCGATGTTGACCCGTCGTTAATTGAACCAACCGTCAACAGGAATAGTACTCGCTATACGCAATCCAATATCGCCCCAATAATATGAGGATCCGATATTGGGGTCACTACGTATACGACCTTACTCTTTCGAGAAGCAAAGAGCCCGATCCAGATGCGCTTGCATATAGGAGCTGTCACTTCGGAAAAGCGTCTCCTACATGCAATCCCTGGCGACGGAACCCTTCGCCTTGACGGGAAACCATGGATGTCACTTATGTGATCCTCCATATTATATTCAAATTCTAATTAATCATTATGAATCATATTCATTATGATTAATTCTTCCAAGGGAATTAACACATCAATTTATAATAGAGTGTCTTAATTTTAATTGGATTCCAATTAATCTAATCATATTAAATTAATGATCCAATTAATGTCCAACAAACAATTTTTAATTGTTACTTGAATTATGGTATTATCTCAAATACGTATTATTTCGAATTTTAATAATTAGAAATACATCATGATTTCTTAAGCATTATACTAACCCTACCCGCTGTCATGGCCAGTACCGACGAGAGTGGGACGGACCACATACGTTGCAACCCGCAACCCCAATGCTCTCCGACTAGACACCATATCCACCTCGGGAAAGGATAATGCAAAATAGATCATTTTGTACTTGAGATGATCATCGGTTCTTCAACCGAAATTATACCATATAGTAATAATCAAAACAATTTTGATTAACATTATAATGAGATTTGCTAAACAAATCCCAAGTCCTATTCAAGCAACATGTTTGTTGGAATGTTGATCATGTAGATCATGTAACCAATCTTGATCTAGATCACATCTAATCATTTGTTGGTTAGGACAAAGTCATTTAAGGACATAATTATCATTAAATATTTCACAAATATTTAAGCATAATTATTCCATGAAATTAAACAATTTAATTTCACTAATTAATTAAATGACAATCACTAGGTTCTTGATTAGGAAAGTATTTTCAGCAGTGCCCCTCACTTATTAAAAATACCATATCTCAATCAATTTAAATCCAAATTAAGCAAAGTAAATTTCTAAAGTTTGCTAACTTGATTTACAACAGAATCCAAGTGATTTGCACGCATTTCAAGGCGTTTTAAATCCGCAATTAACATCTTAATTACGTCATGATCCGCAGTCCCCGAAACAGTGGATACATGTTCACTAAAAATGAGCATATCTAGAGCAAACGGAATCGAAATCACGCAAACTCAGATCCTACTGTTTCCTTATTTAATGGGGAATAAAATCCAAATATTATTTTCGTGTTTAAACAATTTAAACAGTGCCGAAAATAATATCAAAACAGAGATGCGAAAATGAAATGCAAGAAACTTTCGCAAACCCTAATGAACCCAAGTCGTCCGCGTTTTATGGATCGTATCCAAAACCACCAACCTGGCTCTGATACCACTTGAAGGATATGGTTAGATCCTCAAGCGCATCACGGAAGCGTGATCGTCGTATCGAATACGACGAAGAACGACTAGTCGCACTAGTTGTTCTATGCAGCGGAAATTAAAAAAATTTCATGTGACGAAACCACATGATCCAAGAACACTTCTCGGATCATTTCGTCTAAACCACAACCAAGTATTAGGTTTACCTCTTGAAGCGTGGTTGCGATCAAGTCTCTAAACGAAGAGACCTCCTGTCTCAAGTCCGATCCGTCGGAGGAGACGCTTGCGAGCGCGGGGATGAACCGCGTGCTTCTCACAATCCATGTTGATGATCCAAGCGGTGGATCTCCTGATCTCGACACATGAGATCCGACGTCTTCTTCACGAGCAAGGCATGCCGAAGTAGACGGAGTTCCACGAGAGAAACATCGGGCAGCATAACGACGGTGCCGCGGCGATGGAGAGCCTCTCTAGGGCATCCATGGTGGACGGCCATGAGAGGGAGAGAAAGAGAAAGAAAGAGAGAGAGAGAGACTTGTTGTCTCACTTATGTGCCAAGAAGAGCAATGGGGTGCCTCTCCTTTTATAGGGTTTTGGGATCCATGGATCTCAATCCATGTGTCAACACAAATCCAATGGTCCACATTAATTTGTGTTTCTTTCAATGGCCATGATTTGTTGCTAAAAACACAACAACAATTAATTTAATAAAAATCAAATATATATATTAAATATAATTTGATTTATATCAAATCAATCTCTATTGGAGAGATAGGAAAGGAGGCAAGCCTCCTTCCATAAGGAGGGTGGACGGCCACCACATTCCTTATGGAATTGTGGCCGTCCCCTCTCCTCATTAGGAAGGGAGCTTCCTTTTTCCTATTACATGAGATTACATTATCTCATGATTCTCTCCAATATTTGCAACAACATTTGTTGCAAATTATTTCACAAAAATAAATCCAATTTATTTTGTGAACATTGCAATCATGCCATTGGAAATTTGTGAATCATATTCACAACCCAAAACAAAATGTAAATTACATTTTCAATTCAATGTCCAATGTGAATCCAATTCACATTAACATTTAATTAACAAATGTAAATCACAAATAGCTCTCTCTTATATATTATAAATCACATTTATAATATATATGACTAATATGGATATTGCTATCCACATTATTCATATCCATGATAATTAAATCACATTTAATCATCTTGGATCTTTATTCTCTTGTTCTCAAATAATATGAATCACATTCACATTATTCACATCTTTGATAATCAAATCACATTTAATTATCTCAGATAACTCTCTTTATAATATGAATCAAATTCATATTACTCATGATAATTAAATCACATTTAATTATCCATTTTCAATGCTCGGTACATAAATCAACAATAGAATTATCCATGAACTCCTTCAAGGATAATGCGTTTTCTCCGCAGATACTTGGAGATAAGGACAGGGCGATTGTATTGTTCCACGTATAGTGACATGGATATTGAGATCGTATCTCAAATCCAGATCGCGGGCCTCCCATAGATGCTTGATTAAATCAAGACCGTAAATCTAATCTTCTCATTGTATCTGAATCACATTCAGATCAATGTCCAACACTTGGACCAAGATCAGATCACTTCTCTACTGAGAGGAGTCACTAAAATCCAGACCCGTTTCATCACTCCCTAGGAATGGAAGCGTCATGGTTATACAATCGTTTATGATCACATCACCCTCAGGTATTCCCAATACCTGTACATCCTGCATACTGGAAGACTCAGACTAAACCCGAAGTATTGGATCAACTTTATACTGTCTACTTCATGGTTTTATCAGTAAGTTTCTCATTCGATCATTGGGAGTCGGTATCGATCATATACTTTCCAAAAGCATATATCATACCTAGGTCTTGATCATATACTTTCCAAAAGTATATATCAAACCTACAAATTCAGTCAAGCTTCCAAAGCGAGACGACCGTGCGCACGGAATTTGATTCTTCCCAATATCTCATGAGTGAGCTCATGTCTTCCGGTTCAGTAACTGAACTTGTATGATCCCTTTGAGAGATCGTATTACTCATATGCCCTTATATGCACACCAGCGCGCCGGTGTATAGACCTTGATTAGGTCATCAATCTATTGGTCTGCCAAATGTACATACTTAGACATATAGCAACACATCTGTCTCCGGTCAGAGGATGCGTGCCTATATCATGACAGCATACGATATAGGACTTTGGTTATCTCGATCTCGTTAAGTCAACTCTTTGACCTAACTAATCTGACACCTCCGAATCTCTATTCCTATGCAGAGGACCTGCATCAAGAGGTCGATCAGATATCAGCCTTCAAAGATAAGGATTGCCATCTCCTACTCTGGCTGGAGATCATCTCTTAACAATCATCTGACGGTGCTTGATGAGTCCTCAATCTAACTCTTTAGATATTCATCCAAGCACCAGCCTCTATGATTCAATAGTTGAATCAACAGCTATATGATCATCAAGATGGCCATGGTACATAACCCTAATTGTACTAAGGGACCTATTATGCAAATTATGTATTCTTCATTTCAGATTAAGGAGTGAATTGCAATAATATTTATTGCATAATGGCTCGCCGTGGGCTCGCATTTCCAACACCCCAAAGGAAGCCCCGCATACATTTTTCTAAGCGCGCCTGAACCCCCTTCGGCAAGCCTCGCACGGACAAGAAATAAATAGGGATCGCAGAGATCACAAATTTAAGAAGGACCAAGCGCCCCCCTGGATAGAAGCGCCGCGCGCCAGCCCGCCAACCGAGCCTCCACCTTCTCCACCACCCTCCGGCAGTCACGCAAACGAGCACGACCAACCGATAGTGGCAAGCCAAGATACTCCAGAGGAAGGCCACCAATGGAAGAGCCCAGAATAGAAGAACACTCCTCAGCCTCCACCGACGTCAAAGCCCCATTGATGCGGAGCCCCGACATCTCGCAGAATAATTGTAGCGTAGTAGCCATCCCCATGGCAGAAGGCGGATCGTCCTCGATAAAACATAAGGTGTCATCAGCGAATTGTAGGAGAGGAATATGAAACTCACCCAAAGAACAACCGCGCGTCAGACCAACTTGGGTCACACCATGAATCATACGCGGTAAAACATCGACCGCCAAAACAAAAAGGAGCGGGGCAAGGGGGCACCCCTGGCGAACCCCCCTACGAGGCTGGACCCACCCCCTGGCCGGCCGGTCGTTAATAGAGATGGAGAAAGAGACGGTGGAAACACACCGACGAACCCAAGATATCCAAATCAGCGGAATGCCCCGCCGCTTCAAAACCGACCATAGGAAACGCCAATCCAAAGAGTCATAAGCCTTAGCAAAGTCAATTTTCCAGAGCATCCCCTTCGTAGAATTTCTGTGCCAACCATCAATAATCGCAGATGCCAAAGCATAGCAATCAGAGATTTGCCTCCCCTGGACAAAAGCAGCCTGCGAGTGAGAGATGAGAGAGCCGAGGAGAGGCGCAAGCCTCCTAGCTAAAGCCTTAGCAATAATTAAGTATATGCCATTAGAGATAGAAATAGGGCGGAAGTCCTCAATACGGTTGGCACAATGGATCTTTGGGATAAGGACAATATTAGCCCGGTTAATCTTGTTGAATCCCCTGTTCCCCGCACAAAAATCGAGAGCAACGTCCAACACGTCATTAGCGATAACATCCCAAAAGTCCCGATAAAAAGAGATGGGGAACCCATCAGGACCGGGGGCGGCGTCAACGTTAAGGTCCCAAACCGCACCCTTAAGCTCCTCCAACGAAAAAGGCCGAGATAACAACGCCGCATCCGAAGGTGCGATGACGGGAGCCCCACGGCCCGTCCACCGCCACGAGCCCGGAGGCTGGCGATCAAAAAAATTCTTGAAATAATTAACCAAAGCCGCACCCAAATCCTGCTCCCCCTGAAAAAGAACACCGCCGATCTCAAGGGATGAAATAGTATTAGCACGCTTCCGAGCACTAGCGACCCGATGAAAGAAGGAGGTATTGGCATCCCCATGTTTGATCCAATTCAGACGCGATCGCTGCCTCCATTCAATAGCCCTTTTCCTGTCTTCCTCCGAAACGACCTGCACAGCAGAAGAACGCTCGGCCAATTCCGCGGGAGATAACTCCCTCTCGTTCTCCAACCGATCCAGGCGAAGAATAATGCCATCAGCCTCATTACGAGAAGCTAATCTTGCCCAACGAGTATTAATTTTAAAAGACGCGAGAACACTGCGAAGGGACGAAAGCTTTTGATCAAAACGACGAGCCGCACTGCCAGCAAAAGTGTTCTGGGACCAATGATTGCGCACAATGTCCCTAAATTGAGGTTCCAACAACCAACTTCGTTCATAGCGAAAGATACCACGCGGGCGGGAGGAATCACCAGCATCCCAAACAATGGGACTATGATCAGAAAAAGACCGCGGCCGAGAGGAGACCGAGCACAGGGGGAAAGCTTCCATCATGCGACTATTTGCCAAAAACCGATCGAGCTGAGACCGAGAAGAGTTATTTCGCCAAGTGTAGATAATATCGTTTGCCACCAGACCTTCAAGAGCCAACTCCTGAACGAAATCAAAAAATTCGCGTGAACCTGGATCCTGTCCCCCACGACCACGTGGACGGTCATTAGAGAGCAAAGTAACATTAAAATCGCCCCCCACAAGCCAAGGAATATCCCCCAAAGCCAGGGCATCACTACGCAGATCCTCCCATAAATCACGACGAGCCAAATGACATAAAGGCGCGTACACGCAAGTAAAAGCCATAGAAGCATTAGAGTCCGCTCGCACGAGCACCACAGTGATAGAATGACGCCCAATACGAGAAGAAGTAAAGGAAAATCTGGACGAGCGCCATGCCAAAATAACACCACCTGAAGCGTCGATCGCGTCCAACGAGCAAAAGGCGTCCACGCCCCCCGCCCCAAAAGATTTCCACATAGCATCATCGACCCCCGAAAGTTTTGATTCCTGCAGGAACACGATGTCACAGTCCCAATCAAGTAGCCGAGAGCCCAAAGCACGGCGACGCGCATGGTCGCCAAGTCCACGAACGTTCCAGGATAGCAGCTTCATTAAAAGACACCAAAAAGTCCCCAAAAACTCGATCACAGACCAAGCCACAATCATTCCCGAGAATAGTGGTGACCAGTGCGGCGAATACCAGCCGCCTCAGCCACCGCCTCGCGCAAAAGCTGAGTAGGGGAAGGAGAAGACTCCTCGCTGATAGGCTGCTGGTGACGAGTGTAAAAATTTCCATACCGGGATGGTGAGGCAATCATAGCATTCCAGGCATTCCAAGCAAAACAAGAGCGAGTCGAGTAGGCCGACGTAGCGTCCGATGAAGAGCCCAGAGATCCGCTGCCAGACCTAGATATCGGAATATAAGAAGAGGGCTGTAAATTAGGATGAGGGGGCATACCAACAACTTTCGGAGAGGAGAGAGGCAAAGAGGCGCCCTCCGAGGTACCCGAACCATTCGTCAGCATCAATGGCAAAGAGATAAACGACGAGGAGATATAATCTTCGAGAATATGCATATGAGAAAAGGGCACCGAGGATACCGGTTGAGGGCAGAGAATATCGGCTGTCCACATAAGAGGCCCGGATAGAGAAACCGGGTCGGATGCAACCCGAGCCAGGGCCCAAAAATCCTGAAGATCCGATCCGGGAGAAGGAAGGGGAAGCGCCGCACCCAGGCCCGAGACCGCCACGTGGGCCTGGGGACCCGACACAGCAGAAGGTTCAACAGAAAGCGAATCGCCCTCGATAATGTCCCATGACACGTGAGAGGGAACGCCCTCAGCCGCACGCGCGATTCGAGGACCAGGCGACGTCCCCGAACAGTCGTCATGCACTTGCGCCGCTACGGTAAAATCCTTGCCAAAAGACACGTGGCCCGAGGAATGCGAACCGGCAAGACCCGAGCCGGGGAAAGAACCGCCGCCAACGGACGGCGATGGCAGGGCCGGCGCATCCGGCGCCGGGAAGAAGAATTCGAGTTTGAACGACCAGCGCCCCAAGCAAAGCTTCTCGAACAGGACCTTTCCAGCCATATAACTGCAAAGCGTTGAAGGGCACTCCACGAGTAACCGCGTGCACATCCAATCCGAACCGGGAGCAAGACCGTCGTCGAGAATCGTCACCACCTGACCCCAGCCGCTGATAACCTTAGATAAACAATGCACCGTGCGCGAGAGGAAGGGAACGCCGCGAACTTCTACCACGCACACCTCGGAACTGATGCTCGCACCATCTGCAACACGCAAACATCGCCACTTCACGAACGAAGCATCAGCTTGACAAAGGAGGGTCTCCCGTTGCTCCGGGGATAACCCTCGAACACAACAACGAAAATCGTCTAAAAAGAAGAAATCCCCGGAGAAGGCATCTCCCAAAAGAAGTAATGTACCTGTGCGAATCTCCTCACGACCCACACCCGGTCGTTGCACAACACCAACCGCCACCACGCAACTAGCACCCTTGGCTTTAGCATCGAACCTCGCCGCCGGCACCTGAAAGGATCTACCACCGAGCACGCCAACCGCTGGTTTAGCACAAGCGAGCACGGGAGCACCTATCCGCGCCACGCTTGCACCACCGCCGCCGGAGGAGCCGCGCTGCTCCATCTCCACCACCTCGTCGCGCTGAACATGCACCACCGCAGCCGAAGGAGCCCCCGATCCACCACCCAAAGCAGAGCGTCGTGGCGGAGGATTGGGAGCGCTGCCCCCCACGGGCCCGCAGGAAGAGAAGCACCGCCATCGCGCACCACTTGAGCAAAGGAGCGAGAATCCCTGAGAGCAGGCGAGCCACGACCACGAGGATGCACCTCCATGCGCACAGAACTCTTCCGGATGCGATCGCCCAAGCGAGAAGCCCTGCACGAGAGCATGCGATGACCTACCTTGCCGCAAAGGAAGCAGCGAGGAGGAGCCCAACATGCAGAGGCGATATGACCTCGACCCTCACAGCGAAAGCAACGTCGCCCGACCTTAGAACGCGAGACCTTTATCCACCCCTTCTCCTCAGCATCGAGCGCACCACTAGCTGCTCCTTCCCCGAGATTTAGAACGAGAGGGACACGACGAGTGGCAGTGTTAGTGCCACCGCGGTCGATCTGACGCGGAAGAATCCCGCGAACCTTCGGAACCCACTCCCGCTTGCTCCGCACCCCGCTCCGCATCCCGCTCCCCGCTTGCTCCCTTTCCTCAGAATCTCCCTTTTTTCCGACCTCGCATTTGCAGTTATTAACTTTGAGTTATTAGTTATTGAAACAACTCGATTGCCTTTGTAGATAGATTTTTACCTCCAATCAGGTGATTTGAGTAGCCCGAGACGACTACTCAATTGCTGTAATAATCGACTCTTTAGTGCGAAATAGCTAATTTGCCTTGTTGGATGCTCACCATAGAAGCTTCTCCATCCCAATATTCTTCTGAAAGTTCTCATATAGACAATTTGACGTTGTGATATTACTTTCAGCTAATTTGTGCATAAATCTGCAATTACCTACAAAAAGTTTGCCGTTACTGCAAATGAAGCATCACCTTTTTTTCATATAGCAGCATCTGGCATTGATACTTGACCATATGAAGTCCCACCCTGTCTTGAAACTCCTTTGTGGATATTGTTTCCATCAAAGAGTTGAATCTTGCTTTGAAATAAGTTGATGTGATTCATGCGACCTTCCTCATTTTTGTGCAACAAAAAGTGCTTCATCGCCATCTCTCAATAAACCAACCATTTGATTGGCTAAAATTTCATGATTTACTAAGTGGATTTTTAATTCTGATAAGGTGGTTTAAGTGACAACACCGATAAATATGGCCTTAAAGCATGAAATAATAATTCTTCACATATGTAACTCAAGGAATTTTTGTTCTGGATCAAATTGATAAATATCATGACAAAGTAAGCATAACTTTGTGAAATAATGAACGATTGTATTTTCAACTTACATAAGCAGTATCTCATTATTGAGCCTCATGTTTCTTTGAAAGGATCCACTTTACCACTCCCCTTCCCATGTTTCAACAATGAAACAAAGCCTCCCTTAGATATAGGTAATAGTTTCTTCGATCGAACAGAGGATCTCGTAGGGCCACATGGTCTATTCTTCACATTATATGGAGTTTCTAAAACTAGAAGATGAAGAAAACTAAAAATGTTATCATTGAGGCAAACAATGCAATGGTGATGTAGCATGGGATTAGAAATTGTGGCTAAAATCGTCGTCCCAAACAACCATCACCGTTCCTGACAGCCCTTCCCTACGCCGCCACAACATGCAGCAACGAACGCCGCTTATGGCATCCCATTGTGTACCCTCACTAGTAGCGCCCAACCACCTGAACCAATCATCGTCGACAAAAGGGATAACCCATTGCACAGACATGGAGTTCCATCTCTAGGGTATGGAAGGCGAAAATCATCGTGTGTGTCCGACTCGATGTTGTTGCCTTGGGCCCGACCATCGACGTTATTGTTTAAGGAGGCATGGCCACTGCCAGTGCCAACATCATTGTTGCTTGATCGTGGCTCCCAATCACCCCAAGTGCTGCTTCAAGTTCCAACAATGGAACCATAGATGTTGATATCGTCAATGGCATGTGAGGGGAAAAACCATGGCAATGGTGTGGGTCCCTCTCAATTGGGATTCAAATCCCATACATCAAGGGGTAATTCGTGAAGAATTATGCGCAAGCCCCTTCCCAAAAACTATAGTACGACAAGGTTAAAGGGGGACGGGGCATAGGAAGGGGACCTTTTTTAAGTGAAGGGGTGGGAATATTGCAGCCACCTCCTGTCAGGTATAATTACAAACATAATGATGAATTAAAAGAAATATATGAAATTGGGATGAATTGTTCAACGAGCTCAACAGGAATTACCTGATATCGCAATCAAAGATCAAGTCACTCATCATGAGTTGAGTTTTTCGAAGCAACAAAGAGCTAATGCATTGAGGCTAAAATTGAAGATTTTATAAATTAAGATGTTTCGTCAATCTAATTAGAGTTGGTAATTTAATTAGGGATAGGGTTAGTTTTATTTGCGCCCACTTGTATCCATCACAATTCCTATTTTTATTCAAATAATGAGATTGTATGCAATCTCCAATTAATTAGTTATTTAGTTAGAGATATTTTAGGAGCCAAGGATTTTTATTGAACTGAATGTTATTATCTTTCTAATTTTATAATTCAATGCCTCCTATATAAAGGAGACAGCTAAAATTAAATCGAATTTGGAGTTTCTATAATTATCTCGTCTCCCTTCCTCCTCCCTCCACACATATGTGTGTTTCTTCTCCCAAATCACGTGCAACAGACACGTTCTTCTTCTTCTCTCCTCCAGATTTCTTCCACCTAAATTTTCTATCTGCAGCAAATGGCTTCGGTTAGAGCAAAGCCGGAAATAGGATACCCAAATAATAGTTTAACCAATAAAGTTTTTTGGCTTTGGAATGAATCGATTTCCAATGTTGACGTCAACACCTACTAAAGTAACGGTAGCATCTCCGACTCCTATTAATATTCAACTACATATACACATTAGTTTTGCACAAAAATAGTGTGGCCAGTGCATCGTGGCAAGATCATGTCATGCTTCTTTCAGAGTGATGGGCTTCTCGAATATGCTCGATAAGCTCATCTTCAATCGTCGTCTTAAGTTCAATCTTAATCTAGTATTTCCTCAACGTGACCACTTGTTCTACTAGGGGCGACTTCACGTCGTCACCTCTAGAGACTTTTCAAAGGTGCTATTTCTTGAAGATAGATCTTAACACATGTCTTCCAATAGCTATGGTTGTGTCCATTCAGCTACTTAATGGAGTTGGTTGAACCAACGACGCTCGCCATTTTGATCAAAATGATGCTCCCCTAAGAAGATCTAAAAGATGACTCAATATGTAGACAGATGCTTCCCTTACTAACTCACTCCCGATGAACACGACTATAATTTTTTTGAAAATAGTTCTTTTCGATCCAAAAAAGGAGGAAACATGTTAAGATGTCCGCTAAAGGTTACAAGAAGACTTATATAAGCCACGACTCCAGAAGAGTCATGGTATGAAAGGTTACATTCTCATAATAAACATTGAGAATTAAAGAGAGTGCCATTTCTAGCTAACCAGATTGCTCAAATAGTTGTGACCGATAGGAGTACATCTCTTGGGTTATGCTTCGCTTGAACTAAACTCCCAGAACAAGTCCAAGCTTTGCCAATTCGGCTAAATAATGCCAAGCTCTGCCCAAATAGGTGAGATTTTTTCACAGTGGAAAAAGAGATGCTCCACTGTCTCTGCTTACATGGACAAAGAGGGCACAAATTGAAAACCGTTGTAAAGATTCTTGAACATCAGTCCCTCGCCATAATTCTCTTTCTTCTTAGAAGCCAAATAAATACATTGATCCCACTTGGAAGCTTGAGTTCCCGGAATAAAGTTGCTGTCACGAACTAGAGCGTCAAGCAAAAGCTGTAGAGGTCTAGCAAGGGATTTGTAGACCCTCTTGACCGAAAATGAATTCTCTTTCCACACCCAATGGTTCCGACCCACCGTCGATCTCTCCATATCTCGTAGAATATCCAGCAAGCTGAGGAACTGCTTTAAATGTTGCTCCGAGAAGTTCAACCCAACAGTCTGAAACTCGCATTTCACGGTCAATGGATAAAGCAAATCACCGCAGAAATCTGGTAGAGAGAGGACCTCCTCCCATCCAGTTATCAGCCCAAAAGGCAAAGGAATTTCCATCTTCATGCACATGATGAAACATGTCAGCAAAATGTGGCAAGACCGCTTTAACACCCTTCAGAATGCAGAGGCAAAGAAGGTACCTCGAGCTAAGATATTGGGTTGGGCTCTGATGTTATAAATATAGCAAATTAATCTACAGAAAAAGTCATCGTTTATGCCCCAAACTCTACTGATCCATTTTAAAAGGAGCACCTTGTTTATTGTCCCGAAGTTTGAGATTCTGATGCTACCATCAGTCTTTGGAAGCGTAGCTGTCTCCCAGTTAACCAGGTGATCCTGATCCTTCCTGGCCCGTCTTTGCCAAAAAAATCTTATCACATCTCAAGCTGACGTCTAATGCCAACCGAAAGTAGTCATGCTGATAAGAACACCGGGATTTCCATAAGCACAACCTTTGTAAGAACCAGACAACCACCTCGGTATAAAATTGTTGCCCTCCAACCTGATAAATTCCTCTCAAGTTTTTTTGAATACAGAGAACCATCATTACTCCTAAGCCTTCCATATGTTAAAGGAAGATCTAAATATCGTATAGAGAGAGATCCGCATTCAATGTTCAACACATCACTGCATGCCCAAGCATCATCTTCTGCTAGACCAAATGGGATGACCACATATTTGTTAAAATTCAGCACAAGGGCAAAAGGCTCACAAAAAAACTCGATGGTCGACGCCATCCCTTTAGCTTCCACCAAACCTCCCTTGACGAAAAAGATAGAGGCATATGCAAACTACAAGAGAGGGATATTTATATCATTCAAGTAGTAATCTACCGTCATCCCGTTATGTGACACATGTTCCACCATGCAAGCTAAAACAATGTTTCTATAATAAAGAGCAAGGGCACTAAGGGGCACCCCTACCTCACCCCTCTCTGTGGCTGGAAAAAAATCCCCTTCAGGTCGATCATTGATGAGAACCAAAAAGATGCAATGGTGACACATCTTTTCATCCATGTTATCCACATGTCTGGGAATCCTCTATGTGCCATGGTCATCCACAAAAAACATCAATCTATTGTATCATGTGCCTTGGAGAAGTCAACCTTCCACAGAAGTCCATTTATTTTTCGTCTCTTCCAATCGTCTATGATCTCTGTTGCCATAGCCAAGATATCGGTGATATGTTTTCCTAGAATAAAAGTTGATTGGAGTCGTGAGATGATGTGGTTCAAGACTTTGTTAAGCCTAATTGCCAAGACCTTTGCAGCAATCAAATATATAGCATTCGACAGGGCAATATGATGGAAGTCCTACACCTTCTCGAAAACCTCCTTTGATAAGTGGAACAAGAGCATCTTATTTCGCCTCTCAAACCATGCATTACTTCATGCGAACTCAACCACCACGTCAAAAGTCACCTTGCCCACCACATCCCATAACTCTTTGAAGAAAATAGACAGGGAACCCATGTCGTTCAGGTGCACCATCCGCATTTAATTTCCAGATTGCATTCTTGACCTTCTCCATTGTAAAGCTCTATATTAGATGATTTGCATGTTGATTTAAATGTTGGGAAGCACCCATAACTGTCCATCTCCAAGGTCTTCCTGCAGACCTAGAAGAAAAATCGTGGTAGTGGTATGTAATGGCACTCATCTCCAAGGTCTCTACTCATCTGACTGGAGAAGGTAGTCTGCTAACTTCCTCCATACCATCTTCCTCGGTGAAGTTGGTTCGAGTCGCCAATGGAACTCACTCACATGTTACTACCGGCATAACAGTGGAGTTCTCCTCCAAGCTCTGACTGTATGGAGTTCATTGTGTTCCTGATTTCCCTCTTAGCTTATTGTATGCCCACAAACTTTGTATTAAGCCTAATTATCGTGTGATATTTAATAAGTTTTGTTGTTATTTTCAGGACATCTGGATCGGGCAAATTTTTGGTAGGGGTCCTAAGAAGAACGGAATGTATTATCTTGGCATACCATCAAGTGTGACGGTGTTGCGTCCATCTCCGAAGACTTGCTCATATGGCATATGCGCCTTGGACATCCTTCTGCCAAGGCTCTCTCCATGGTGTTCCCTTAACTCTCTACTCTAAAGCCCTTTCAGTGCGAGGCGTGTGAGTTTGAGAAACATCATCGAGTTGTGTTTCCTATTCGTACTGAGTCCCATAGTACCCGTCTTTTCAATCTTGTTCACTGTGATGTTTGGGACCTTGTCCGGTCCGAACATTGAGTAGTCATCGCTATTTTATTATCTTTGTAGATGATTATAATCGATCTTTTTGGATGTAACTAATAGAGGAGTATTCAGAGATTAATGAAATTGTCAAAAATTTCTTACAATATGTTGAAACCTCTTTTTATACATGTGTTAAGATCATTCAAACCGACAATGCCATTGAGTTCACTCAACAGGACTCGACATCTTCCTTTGTGTCTGTTCACCAAACCTCTTGTCGTTATTCCACGCAATAGAATGGGGTAGCAAAAAGGAAACTCCGACACTTGCTTAATATTTCGAGATATCTCCTTAGTCAATTGAATGTTACTAAATACTATAGGGGGGATGCCATCCTTATTGTTGTCTATCTCATCAACAGAGTTCTTTCTTCTGTTCTCAAAGGAGGGGACTCCATTCTCTTTACTATACCATGTTGAGTCTCATTTTTCTCCACCTCTGTGAATTTTTGGTCGTGTTGCTTTTGTCCATAACTTCCTTACGACTGAGAAATTGTCACCTAAGGTATCAAGTGCATCTTTCTAGGGTACTCTCGTACTCAGAAAGGCTATCAGTGTTATGATCAGGTTGGGTGTCGATATTATGTGTCTGTCGATGACACTTTCTTTGAACAGACAAGCTTCTTCATAAAGGTTGTGGATGACATGACATCCCTTTGGACATTCATCCTCCACCAATCATTTATAGTCGCAAGCATACCATTGCACCTGCCTTTGCGCCTTTGTTCGTTCATTTGACCGTCTTTTTATGCAGGAGAATATGGCTCCTTCAAGTGCTCCCACCACTATTACCCTAGATGTACCTGAAGAGCTTTTGATAGTTCTCCGCAAACAAAAAAGGCAATGTACCTTTTACCCTATCACATTTAACTTCAACCGATGGTTTATCAAGGTGTGACAAGAGGTTTGTAGATGCCATGAATGTTATTTCAGTCCCCACAGATCATTACAGTGCGATGCAAGATCAGGGTTGACGACATGCCATGTATGAGGAGATGGACACGCTTACCTACCGGGGCACGTGGGATCTTGGGTCGTGCCCTCGGGAGTTTGACCTATGGCTTGCAAATGGGTTTTCACGACCAAGTTGTGGCCTGATGGATCCATTGACAGAATGAAGTCCAGATTAGTTATCAAAGGCTTCACACAAACCTTTGGGTTGATTATTTTGAAACCTTCTCTCCAATTGCCAGAATGAGATCAATACGTATCATTCTTTCTGTTGCCGCTAACAAGGCATGGCCCATTTTCCAACTTGATGTAAAGAACAATTTCCTCTATGGTGACCTCGAGGAGGAGGTCCATATGATGCAACCGCCAGGTTTCGTAGTCGAGGGGAAGTGTGTATGCGACTATGCAAAGCCATCTATCGAGGGGAAGTGTGTATGCGACTATACAAAGCCATCTATGGCATGAAGCATAGTCCCAGGGAATGGATTGACAGACTCACTACTAAGATCAACGCCTCTGATTTTCAAAGGATGACATCTAATTACTCTGTCTTTGTCAGACGACGGTCTTTAGTACGTCATTCTTGTTGTTTATGTTGATGATATGGTTATCACAAGAGACGACAAAGCCGGTATTTCAAAGACCAAGACCTTCCTCCAGAAGGTATTTGTCACGAAGAATCGTGGCCAACTCCATTACTTTCTTCGCAGTGAAGTGACACACATTACAGAGGGGCTCCATCTCTTACAGAGGGAGTATTGCCTTGACATTCTAACTGAGGTAGGACTACTTGGATGTAAACCATCGAGCATCCCTGCAGAAGTGAAAACATTCCACATCTACTAATATCGTGTTTGAGGATACTACATGGTATAGAAGCTCAGGGGTGCAAAAAACAGTATAAGCAGCCTTTTAAGCAGTCGTTTAAACGTATGTGACCGCATTATTTAACCAAAAATGGATCCATAAATGGGCAGGCCGCATAAACGACCTTAAATGACCGTTTAAACAGTCTCAAGCGACCTTTTAAATGACCTGAACGATCTTTTAAGAATGTAGATCTACTTTCTTCAAATCAAAGGATCACCATTATCCCTACCTTTTTGAATTCATGATATGAATTGTATTTGTATATGTTGTCTATTTTGACATTTGACTATAAATTATAATTGTTTATGTTATCTATTTTGATATTGGGAAGAAACCTTCCTTGAATTTGACAATATTTGATCTATATTGTGAATCCGTTATTATATTTTTCTTACTTATTTATACTTTTTTATTAATTATATGTATGTAACAATGTTTTATTAATAAAAAATGTAAAACCCCATAACCCATTTAATTTCCATTTAAACTCCCGCATACCGTTTATTCAGTAATCAGTGACCCTACCGATTGAATACCACATACCGCTTTTTGCAACCTACTGGGTAAACTGCTTTATTTCAGTATTACTGGGCAAGATATATCATATGCTGAGAGCAGAGCCAGCCAACACATGGAGATGCCCTTTTACATTCACTGCAGGATGTTCCATCGATACTTAAAGGAATCTCTCGGACGTGAATTCTTCCATGGGGTGAATGACCACACTAAGTCTACGCCTGTGCATATGCTGACTATGCTAGTTCACCTGAGGATAGCCGATCCACTACAAGCTATGTCATGTTTGTTAGAGACAACCTGATCACTTGGCAAAGAAAGAAACATACAGTGATCTCCAGATCAAGTGCAGAGGTAGAATACAGGCAATGGCCCAAGCCACCTGTAAGATCATATGATTTGTCTCTTTTCTATAGGAACTTAGACTTTCAGTTGCCACTCTCGTACCTTTATACTGTGACAACAAGTATGCTAGGTGCATCGCCATCAACCATGTTTTCCATAAGAGGACAAAACACATTGAAGTTGATTGTCACTTCATTCGTAATGCAGTACGAGGAGGAAAGATCACTCCACACATCTAAACTGAACTTTTGCTTGCAGACATCTTCAGGAAAGCACTACCGAAGAAGAGTCCTCGTATTTAGTTTCAAAGTTGGGCATGATTGACAAATATGCTCCAACTTGAGGGGGAGCGTCATAATTATTGTGTTTTCTACTTTATTTGTGTCTCGTAATCCTTTGAGGTCTTTTATATACTTCTTCTTTTTTTTGCTCTCTAGGGTTTCTCTATATAAAAGAGTCAAAGACCCTAGACCCATGGAATAAACACAACACTTCATTCTTCTCTCAACGATAACGTTCTTTGCCATTGTCCTATTTTAGAAATGGCTCCAAGAAAGAAAAAAGGACAAGATGGTGTGCGTGATAGATCGGATATTGCATAGAAATATTGTAAAGAGGTTGAGTTAGAGGGTGAACAAAAGAAGAAAGGATACAAATATGTGAGTTGTAACTTTTGTAATAAGCTCCTTACAAGTGATATTGAGAGATTAGAAGAACATATGACGAGAAGTCACAAGAATATTAGTAGTTGCCCAAATGTACTGCCCGAAGTGGAGAATGAAATCGAGTTTTTTTATGAAGAAATAGTTGGATAAAAAGATCACTTGAAGAAATGGAGGAGGTCCGTCAAGTGGGTGCATATGTAATGCGGGGAGGAACAGACTTTGGTGAGCGTATACCTACTGAATCAAGTGGATCTCAACAAGCTAGAGGTCCTATGGACCATTTTTTGTGGGAGGATAGGGAGCTGGAATGACAAGCAGAAGTGGTAGTTGTGCAACTACTCCAGAAATGCAACACAAATCACATCGAATGTGTTTTGAAGAAAGGAAGAGGTTTTGCCAAAGCAAGGAGAGATTTTTCAAAGAAAATGGGCTCCTTTCAATGTTGCCACTAATCCTTCGTATGCGACAATAGTACATGACATTAGCAACTTTGGTTGGGGCTTGAAACCTCCAACTATGCATGAATTGAGAACTTGAATCGTGAGGAAAGAAGTAAGCACTATAAATTCATGGATGGATGATGCTAAGGCATCCTGAAGAGAGGGGGGATGCAGCATTATGTTGGACGGTTGGACGGTTGTCAAAGGTCGCACTTTGATTAACTTTTTGGTGAATATCCCAAAGGGCACATGGTCCTTGAAATCCATTGATGTGTCCGAAGAAATCAAGAATGCCATATTTCTATTCAATTTGCTTGATGAGGTTGTTGAGGAGGTTGGAGGAAGCAATGTCATACTAGTCATCACTGATAATGATGCTTCTTACAAGGCAAAAGAGATGTTGATGCAGAAAAGGAAGCACTTATATTGGAATCCATGTGCAGTTCATTACATCAATTTCATGCTGGAGGATATCTTGAAACTGTCATTGCATGAGTCCATCTTTAAGAAGGCAAAAAATATCAACTACATTTAGGCTCGTGGTTGAGTTTTAGCAATGGTAACGAAACATGTTAATGGAGATATGGTTCGACCTATTGTCACTCGCTTTGCTACAGCTTTCCTTACATTGCATAGGTTGCTTCAAGCTAAAGATCCACTTGAGTCACTTTTCACTTCAAAAACATGGAAAAGCAAGATATATTGAAAAGCAGCTCCTACGCCACTAAAACTCAAGGTAGAAGTGTAAAAAATATTACTATGAAAAGTACATCATTCTGACCTAGTGTCATATGTGATCCGGATGATAAAGCCTTTGGTAATGGTGCTTAGAATGGTTGACTCTGAACGGTAACCATCGACGGGGTTCATAATTCATTTATGAGGACATGGATAGGGCAAAAGAAGAAATTTCTCAAAATTTACGTAATAATGAAAGGGAAATACAAGCCAATATGGGAAATTATTGACAAGAGGTGGAACAAGCAATCGCATGCCCATTTACATGCAGTCGCATACTTCGTCAACCCTCAATATCAATATGATCCATCTTTTAGAGATGATTACGAAGTGAAAGTTGGATGGTTGTTTTGTTTGGAAATGTTGATTCCTAGTAAGGAGGAATGGTGAAAATGATTTACAAATAAATTCTTTCATCAATGCAAAAGGGTTGCTTGGATGTTCAACTGCCATCGAGATACGAAAGAAAATAAGTCTATTAGAAAATAACATAGCTCTGATACCATGTTAGAAAATAGGAATGCGGAAGCGGAAGCGGAATCAGAGAAATAAAATAAGAACAATAAGAACAAGGGATTTTTACATGGAACTCTACTCCCCAAGGAGCAGGATGAAACCACAGGAGAATGCCTCAAAGGGTTGATTGTTCATTGAACTTTCTCAATGGATAGAGGAGATCTGGAGTTCCCTATATAGCCTCCACAAAGCCTCCAAGTCCCACCACTGGTAGATGTGGGACTAAACACATGGATGGGGTAAATAGATCCTGGAGAGATCCATTTACTCATCTCTCACATAAGTGACGCATACAACTTATACTCCAACACCCCCCTCAAGCTGAAGCATGCAATACTAAGCTTGGACAAACAGAAAGAAATCTCAACTCACGCTATAAGACACTACATGCAACATCAACTTAACACGCACAACTGTCGGTTGCTGTCGAAGACGTTGCTTCGCATGCTTGCAGGTGAGAAGGACGAATAGGATGGAGTGTGAGTCAAATGAATCTCCTCGTCAGATAGTATGTACTATGTATTGCACCTGTAATAGTCACTGCAACTGAAATGTGGCTCTACACGGAGAACTCTGGCCCGCCACAACAATGTGGATAAATACTCCATCTTTGAAAGGACCGAACTGAAATGTCCTGGAGTGCAATCCTTGTCGGAGTCCACGGTCGTCGGAGAATGGAGTCTGAAGAAGTCTCGTCGTCGAAGAACTGGGTCTCTCCCATCTGGCTCAGAGAATGGTACTCTACTCTGGAATCCCTATGAACCACATGAAAACCCTACCCAACATGGCATAGGGAATGGTATTCTACTCTGGAGTCCATATGGCACACATAAAAACCCTGGCTGAAACACAAAAGACGGGGACCGCACAAAAAGATGGCAAAGATGTGCACATCAGAAAAAGGACTCGGAATCAATCGTCGAGAATGAAATTGCGCATCACACTCGCACGGAGAATCTTCATCTGCAAAACTGTAGAGTCCGGAAATCTGATTGGCTTGGAATCTGGAATATGAAGAATCTGGATCTGACAAGCTTGCGACTCTATACAATACCCCCTCTTTCTCCCATACTTGTCGGAAAACATGGGTGTCGACCAAGTTGGGAGAAGACATAACTATGGGGAAAACATAAACATTCTCAAATGTATTTTTTTATATTTTTGTGCTATTTTTTATGTTTCCTCTTTTTTTAACAGTTGTCAATCCAAAAAAATCTCAAATAAGTCGTTTAATCATCATTTTTACGGCTTTTCTATCTTTTTTTTAACGCCTCCTTTTTTCTCTTTTTTTTGAACTCACGATTTCCCTTTTTTCCGATATAATAACCGGATCTCTTCTCTAGTTTTTTAAGCTTTTGGTCCACTTGGGGCGTAGGAGCGAAGCCTAATAAGGGCTTTAAACCTTGTCGCTGCTATTTAGGGTTCCTTTCGTGGGGACCCCTTTCCTCGAATCACGATGTTGTCACTGTTGTTGGAGATGGTGCTCCGTCTGGAACGAGAGGCACCGTTTGGAGATGTTGCTTGGATCGAGAGGTCGACGAGCAGAGGTCACTAGGGAGTTACACCATTGCGCAAAGAAGCCGATGGTAGTGTCGCTTGGACATGCGCGAGTGGCGAGCGGAGAGGTCTCCTAGAGGATATGTCGCCGAAGGATATTGGTACGGGCGAGGGAGATACGGCGACGACGCTACACTCCGAGGAGGATCTCCGCTTGAAGCAACATCGCCAATGGCATCGCTTGGCCCGAGGGTTGCCAAAGTCGCGAGGGAGGAAGTCTCCTGGAGCACAATCATTGCCTGGGTTGTGCATGCGGCTAGAATCTGACACCAGAGATGGAGCTGGAGTGCACGGAATGCCAAGACCTCTGCTTGGAGGATCCGTACGCGAGGAGTGACGCTTGGGATACGCGCGGGAGCCACCATCACTATGTCGCCTACGCAATTAGAATGTTGTCGTTGTTGCTTTTTCTTGGCGATGAATAAGCATGGGGTACGAGGCAAAACATGTTCGCTTCTGCAGAGGCCATCGGATCTAGATCTCCAAATATGAAGCCAATGCTTTTCTAGGGTTGCTGAAACCCTAGAAATTCTACAAGAGATGAACTTAATTGAACCCTCTCTTTAGCACACAAAAATCGCAGACACCTGGATAATTAGGGTTTCGGAAACCCATGTAGAAAACAACATGCGGGACTTGAACAATGCAGAATATTGATCTTCGAATACAAATCTTCAAGAACAAAACATTACAATCGAATCTCGAACAAATAAAGAACACGAAATTCTGAGAATCGAACCCGCTCTAATACCATGTTAGAAAATAACATAGCTACAATACCATGTTCTAAAATAGGAATACGGAAGCAGAATTAAAGAAATAAAATAAGAACAATAAGAACAAAGGATTTTTACGTGGAACCCTACTCCCTAAGGAGCAGGATGAAACCACAGGAGAACGCCTTAAAGGGTTGATTGTTTATTGAATTTTCTCAATTGATATAGAGGATCTAGGGCTTCGTATATAGCCTCCACAGATCCTTAAGTCCCACCACTAGTAGATGTGGGACTAAAAACATGGATGGGGTAAATGGATCCTAGATTTACCCATCTCTTAAATAACTGATGCATAGAACTTATACTCCAACAATCTTGATATTTAACTTTTTCATATCTATATGTTAAGTTCATTTAAAATTCTACTTAACCATAATTTTGCTATTAATTATAGCGGATTGGTGGCAACTCTATGGGGATGAAACTCCGGAATTGAAGAAATTTACAATCCGCATTTTAAGCTTGACATGTAGCGTTCGATGTAAGCATAACTGGAGCTCCCTCAATCAGGTTACATTCACATACTAAATTTACAACATTGTAACGCGTGATATATCATGTAAAATTTGATTGCTCAATGGTTGTCCACACAAAACGAAGAAATACCTTGAGACAAGAAAAACTCAATGACCCAGTCTTCTTCATGTTCAACCTGAAGTTGAAGCCAAAAAAATGAGAAAAAAGATAATGGAAGATCCCTTTTGCTAGAAGGATGTTGATTCAGATGATGAATGGATTTCCGAACTCCAAATAAGTGAAAGTGAAGTTGAAGTTTTCCATGAACTTGATGGAAACATTCCTCTTGAGAATGACATGCCAAATGATGCTATTGCCGAGGAACAAGGTGGAGGGAGATGGCAAAAGAAGAAACGAAAGAACCATCGTAAGAATTATAACACAAATCACATTTTGTTGCTTCTTTGATGAAAAATTAGGGCAATCATGCTTCTAAATATCGCTACTTTCTAATTTATAAAAAAAATGTTGCGGATGTTGACAAAGATGAATTTGAAGAAATTGAAGGACATACTGATGAAGACGACGATGAAGATGTGGTTGTGCAGTATGATGATGACTCGTTGGAGGACCCAATAAGTAGCAATGATGATGACGGGCAAGATGACATCGAAGCGGAAATTACTCCTAACAATAATTAGCTAGATTGATGGATGTTGTCTTGAAACTTTCATTATTTTTTATTAAAAATGTATCTCCCTTTATTATTCATATGATTGACACTAGAAACTTTCTTATTTTGTTAATTAATGCTGCAACTTCATGCCAGGGACTTTAATGCATTATCAATTCTAGCATTTCTCTACAAAGTTCTAAATTTGTATAGTTTTTAACCTAAAAATCGAGGGCTTATGCCTTACCTTGTTTACGGAAAACCACCTCGATCCGCCACACTTTTTTTAAATCATGGTTCTTACCATATGACTCCCAATGAAGATTGGTTCTGCACCTATAAGAATATATATGGCGGAAATGCCGTCAAGGGAATGATGCAACGCTGAAGATTGTAGGAATTGGCACTGTAAAGATCAAGATGCATGATAGAGGCGTGATGATGGTGACAGAAGTTCCTCATATTCCTGGTTTGATAAAGAACTTGATATCTCTTGGAGTCTTAGACTCTAAAAGATATATGTATAATGTTGAAGGTGGAGTTATACAGATTGCCAAAGCTAGGGTGGTTGTCGTCAAGGGCAACATGCAAAAAGACCATGTATGTCATGCATGGGTTTACAGTTCCTAGGAGCAAATTCAAACATTGTTTGGACTTGCTCAACGTTGACAATTGGCAGTAGCTCGAAGGAGGAATGGGCATCGGCATGACAAAGCTTGGCAAAGCTTCTTAGCGGATTCAATAAAAGGTGAAGACTGTTGATATGCGTTGAATTCTATTGAAGCTTGCAGACAAAGTCCTATATGGTTTGGGATTCAAAGTATTATTTGCTTTAAGAAATCCTATATGTTTTAGGATTCAAAGTCATCTTTGCTTTATGATTTGAAGTCCTATTTGTTTTAGGATTTATTTGTGTGGGAGGAAGTATTATATAAAGCTCCATAGGGTTAGTGTTTTAAAACATTCTCTGTACTTTCTTCTTTCTCCACAATGAAAAAAATTGAATAAAAAGTGATGGTGGAGTCCCTAGATGGGATCCACCTCAAAGCAAATATATTACACAACGAAAATTGATCGTCATCGCCCAAAGGCATAGCCCAGTTATAAGTGAACCTTATAATCCTTGTACCTTCGTGCTTACTGGATTGATCGTTTGTGCATATTCCACTTCCCTGATTCGCAACATCAATATATCTCAAGGCTCCTACATATACGTGTCAAATGAACCTTGAAGGTTATGGAAATCCCTAGAAAGTTCGATTTTAGGATTCTAAAGATTTAGAGTTCAATCTACTCAAGAAAATTCTAATTGAAGTTAGCATTTTTTCAAGAAATTTCTAGACATCAAGAAATTTCTAAAGAATGGAATCATAGGAGAGGTGAAGGCCTCGGTGGTCTCTCAAAAGTAGCCCGTTTGGATATGAGTTTACTTCTACAAAGACTTATGGGATGTGGACGGTGTCATGTCATGTAGGTGGTTCCGTGTTCTAAATGCTACCATTTATTCAAAAGATTGAACATGGTATTCCTATCAAAAAGTGAAACACAGTGGGACAAGTGGAAGATTCAAGACTATTGCCCTTTCAAACTCCACTTATTTACTGTGGCAACGACCCCTGCCATGAGGCTTCAAGGACTATGAAGTGTCTAGGTAATCATGCCTAGCCAACATTTATTGCTAGTTGACACATACTAAAGAGTTATATTGTTGCTTTGACGTTCATTTCACGCTGAGCGAGAATGAAACGAAAAGTTTCTAATTGAAAGAGGATTTTGCAATATGCCACTCTGGACTTATCATTCCCATGAAGTGTGCCGAGGACGCAGTGTTTCCAGACATGTATTGTTACTGGGTTGGGCTGGGTTGGGGTGGGTTGGGGTGTCCTCCTGTGAATAGTAACTGTTTGGAGGGTTGGAATGATAATTGTAATGTGATGTGACATTGATTATGTGTTATATTAACTTTTTTAATGACTATAATGTGTTTTTTATGTTAATAAGTTTATTTGAACATGGTTAAAAAATATTATACCAAAGAAATTGTAGGGTCAATACAAGCAATCCCAACCCAGGAATGCAGTGTTGGAGCTAGGAGTATGCTAGGGTACCCCTGTGTACCCTGGCAACCAAACGGGCCTAAGAATCATGTTGCTTATCCTCCTTTGACACACAAGCTAATAGTGTATAATGTAGAAAAGGTCCCAACCTCTCTAATACAGTAGATACCTATGTGGAACTAAGGAAAGGAACATGTCAATTTCGATCTGGAGGTGGAATTTTGCTAAGTGAACCGAAGGAAAGGAACATGTCTCCATGGATGCATCCTACGGATGCAAACGATTATGGATATATCTGTATATGATCCGTCATTGTATCTGTTTTATACATATATTTACATCCGTATCCGTATCCATTTTAAAATAGATACGGATATGGATATCATTTTGATATCCACAAACATCTGTATCCGTGTCTGTATATCCATTTTCGTTTATAAATATAGTCATAGATTTATTTTTAACCCTGTATAACATAATTCTATACCTTCTTTTACCATATTTGTATGGTTTTTATGATACAAACACATTTAGAATTTATATCACGTGTTTTCCATCCAGTTCATATATATTTAAATCGAATCTATAAAGTATTTCTAACATTACTCGTATGCAATCAATATCTGTTTTACATTTGCATCTGTTTTAATGATATCGTAAGATAATTTTAATATCCGCCAATATCCGTATCCACATCTATTCAAAAACGGATAAGGATATGATGATACCTATATCCATATCCATATCCATATCCATCTGTGTGCATCCCTAATGCATCACCTAACCATCTCCCCTCCATCCTATCACCCAATTCAAGGTCAAATTGAAATCATCACTTAACAATCACAAAGCATCACTACTTATCTTCCACAATCCTCTTTATGTACTTTCGAAGTTTACCCTCAACCCTCCCACACCCTTTGAATCATATGCATCCACCGCTTGGAAAAGAAAACCATCCACCCCTCAACTTTGCTATCCAACCCCCAACCCTATCCACCAAGCCCTTCACCAAGAGGCCGTCAAATTTGGACACCTTCCCTCACATGTACCAAACCCTCACACTGCACCCAATCAATATGCAGCTCCTTGAGGAAAAACGTTACCATACAACTCTAGCAAATATTTACCTAAAGATCGTCTCCTACTTCCCCTCACATTCTACAATACGACATTCACTACCATCACCTTCTTCCACCCAAACTTACACCCAGTCACATCCCCTCTACATCTCACAGACAACCCCTTGCTCAAACCTCCCATCACAATTCCACCACAAAACCCACCTCTAATTCTTCGAAAGTTTCTGTCTTCTTCCCGATTACTCCAGCTTCGCCTGAAGATGGAAAACACACCATCATAACTCCTGCTCCTCATACGGCGTAACACTGAATATATTGCTCAGTTGACTAGCATGAGTTAGCCACCAATCAATCTACCTCCAATGAAGCAAACCTTCTCTTTCACCATGCCTCCTCCACCATTCATGGAGTCAACACCTGCATATTGGAAAGTTGTTATCAATTGGATTTCACCCCTGCTACAAAGGCGAAGAGTGGCAAACAATCTTCATATTGGGACCTAAACTCACCTACCAACGACGAGCATTTTGTCTGCATGGGAGGCACAACCATAATAAGAATTGACGGGAACACCCCCTCCTAATTCCCCTCACATTCTGCAATACAACATTCACTAACATCACCTTCTTCCACCCATACTTACACCCAACCCAGCCACCTCCCCTCTACATCACATAGACCACCCCTTGCTTTAACCTCCTATCACAATTCCACCACAAAACCCACCTCTAATTCTTCGAAAGTTTTTGTTTCTTCCCGATTACTCCAGCTTCGCCTGAAGATGGAAAACACACCATCGTAACTCCTGCTCCTCATGCGGCGTAACACTGAATATATTGTTCGGTTGACTAGCATGAGTTAGCCACCAATCAATCTACCTCCAATGAAGCAAACCTTCTCCTTTTATAGCACCACGCCCCCTCCACCATTCATGGAGCCAACACCTAGCCATTGCATATCGGAAGTTGTTATCAATTGGATTTCACCCCCTGCTATAAAGGTGAAGAGTGGCAAATGGTCTTCATGGTGGGACCTAAACTCACCTACCAACAACGAGCATTTTGTCTGAATGGGAGGCACAACCATAATAAGAATTGACGGGCACACCCCCTCCCCGTAAAAAGGACCGCAACCTCAATTAAATTAAAATTGTTTCGGAATGGTTGATTCCCCCCCCCCACCCCTACCCCAACAAACCCACATTCTTTCGTCACAAAGTAAGGTCACATAAAAAATAAGTACAATTTCTATTTTGAAAGGGTATGTGCAAGCAACAATCAAGCATGGACCTTAGTGACCTCACCAAGTAAACCATTTAATGGGTAATGGCTAGATCTTTATATCGACTATCAAGTCCTTGAACCTCTTTTCAGGACACATCGAATATAGTGCAAAGATGGTGGATACCAAACATCTGAGACAATGCTCTGTCCAATAAATTCCCTCAGGAGCTTCAACTATATACAAGTATTGGTCACCAATGTTAAGGCAGAGGAGAGGTGAAAAAGAGTTATTTTCTTGAAGACATGGTGCAGAAAATGGCTTCATACCATGTGGGAATTATGAAATGTGGAGAATGGAAGAGTGATTATTGTGATAAATGCTATAGGAAATTCTTTTACATAATATCTCAAAACAAATATACAAAAGAATACAAAGCTACCAAGGAAAATGTCATGATCAAGGTTTTAAAAAATGCGCCTTGAGGCGTTGAGGCGTACGCCTCGAGGCGTTTTTCACAAAAAACCGCCTCGAGGCGCAAGAGGCGTTATTGGAAATGGCAACTTACGCCTAGAATGTACGAGGCGTTCCACGAGGCGGTGAGGCGCCGAGGCGTATTTGAGGCGTACGCCTCATCTGGAAACGTTTTAAAGCCTAAAACCCGAAATTTCAAAGCCACGAAACGCTGAAGCCTGGAAGTTCTGGAACCCAAGCCCGGCGAAGGACCTGGGTATGCAAAGTCGACTTTCTCCCTTTTTTCACAACGTTGCACTTTATATCTCCTCTCCCAAAGATTTCGGCTGATCCTCTTCGTCCTTTTCATCGGATTCTGTAGTGGGCAGTTGCCGGTTCGCCGTCGCCTCTATCCCTGAGCAGTGGTGTCGCAGCCCGCATCCGTTGAAGGTATTGTTTTTCCCTAAGCATGATATTCTTTAGGAAACACCAAGCATCCTTGAAAACTGTCGTATGGAGTTGAACTACATACATTGAAACTTCTATAGAATGTGCCAACGGATGAGGTTTATTCTTTATACATGTATGATGTAATGCTCTATAGTCTATGACACTGTCCTATTTCAGAAATGGCTCCAAGATTGAAAAAGGGACATGATGGTGGACGTGATAGATCGGATATTGCATGGAAACATTGTAAAGAGGTTGAGTTAGAGGGAGAACAAAAGAAGAAAGGATACAAATATGTGAGTTGTAACTTTTGTAGCAAGATCATCACAGGTGGTATTGCAAGATTAAAAGAACATTTGGCGAGAAGTCACGAGAATATTAATGGTTGCCCAAATGTACCGCCAGAAGTGGAGAATGAAATCAAGTTGTTTTTTATGAAGAAAGAGTTGGATAAAAAAAGATCACTTGAAGAGATGCAGGAGGTTCGTCGAGTGGGAGCATATGCCATGCAAGGAGGATCTGATTTTGGTGAGCATGTACCTACCGGATCAAGTGGAGCTCAACAAGTAAGAGGTCCTATGGATCTTTTTGTGGGAGGACGGGGTGCTGGAACGACAAGCGGAAGTGGTGGATGTGCAACTACTCCAGATAATGCAGCACAGATTACATTAAATGCGTCTTGGAGAAAGGAAGAAAGGAAGAGGTGTTGCCAAAGCATAGGGAGATTTTTCATAGAAAATGGGCTCCCTTTCAACGTTGCCACTAGTCCTTCATATGCGACAATGGTGCAAGACATTGGCAACTTTGGAAGGCTTTGAAACCTCCATCTATGAATGAATTGAGAACTTGGATCTTAAGGGAAGAAGTTAGCACTATAAATAGTCACTGATGGATGATGCTAAGGCAGTAAGGCATCCTGAAGAGAGGTAGGTTGCAGCATTATGTTGGATGGTTGGGCGGATGTTAAAGGGCGCACTTTGATTAACTTCTTAGTGAATAACCCTAAGGGCACATGGTTCTTGAAATCCATTGATGCATCTGAAGAAATCAAGAATGCCACATTCTTGTTCAATTTGCTTGATGAGGTTGTTGAGGAGGTTAGAGAAAGCAATGTCATACAAGTCATCACTGATAATGTTGTCGCTTATAAGGCAGCCGGAGAGATGTTGATGCAGAAAAGAAAGCACTTAAATTGGACTCCATGTGCAGCTCATTGCATTGATCTCATGTTGGAGGATATCTTGAAATTGCCCTTGCATGAGTCCGTCTTTAGAAGGGCAAAAAAGATTATCAACTACATATACGCTCATGGTTGGGTTTTAGCAATGGTGAGGAAACATGTTGATGGAGATCTGGTTCGACCTGCTGTCACTCGCTTTCCTACAGCTTTCCTTACATTGTAGAGGCTGTTTGATGCCAAAGATCCTCTTGAGTCATTTTTCACTTCAAAAGCATGGAAAAGCAGCTCCTACGCCACGAAAGCTCCAGGTAAAAGTGTAAAAAACATTATCATGAAAAGTAGATCATTCTGGCCTGGTGTGGCATATGTGATCCGGACAACAAAGCCATTGGTAATGGTGCTTAGAATGGTAGATTCTGAAAGGTATCCCCCAATGGGGTTCATTTATGAGGCCATGGATAGGGCCAAAGAAGAAATTTCTCGAAACTTGGGTAATAATGAGGGGAAATACAAGCCAATATGGGAAATTATTGACAGGAGGTGGAACAAGCAACTACATACCCATTTACATGCAGCCGCATACTTTGTCAATCCTCAATGCCAATATGATCCATCATTTAGAGATGATTATGAAGTGAAAGTTGGATGGTTGTCTTGTGTGGAAAGATTGGTTGCTGACAGGGAGGAAAAGCTGAAAATTGATTTGCAAGCAAGTTCTTTCATCAATGCAAGAGGCTTGTTTGGCTGGTCAGGTGCCATCGAGACACGAAAGAAAAGAAGCCCTGGTATTTAATTTTTTTCATATCTATATGTTAAGTTCATTTCAAATCTGTCTTAACAATAACTTTGCAATCAATTACAGTGGATTGGTGGCAACTCTATGGCGATGAAACTCCTGAACGGAAGAAATTTGCAATGCGCATTTTAAGCTTGACATGTAGTGCATCTGGATGTGAGCGTAATTGGAGCTCCTTCAATCAGGTGATTACTCAAGCTTGGTATAGCTTACATTCACATGTTAAATTTACAATAGATGTATCATGAAACATTTGATTGCTCAATGATAGGTCCACACCAAAAGAAGAAATAATTTGAGACAAGAAAAACTCAATGACCTGGTCTTCTGCATGTTCAACTTAAAGCTGAAGCAAAAGGAAGTGAGAAAAAAGACTTTGGAAGATCCTCTTTGCTTGAATGATGTCGACTCGGATGATGAATGGATTTCTGAACTCCAACTAACTGAATAAAGTTGAAGCTTTTCATGAACTTGATGGAAACATTCCTCTTGAAGATGACGCGTTAAATGAAGACATTGTAGAGGAACAAGGCGGAAGGAGACGACAAAAGAAGAAGCAAAAGAACCATCATGGGAAAGGTACCGTAACACAAATCTTATTTTGTTGTTGCTTCTTTGATGACAATTTAAAGACAAATCTTATTTTTTATTTTACTACTTTCAAATAGGAAAAAGTGTTATGGATGTTGATGAAGATGAATTCGAAGAAAGTGAGGGACATACTGATGAAGACGATAATGAGGATGTGATCGTGCAATATAATGACGACGCATTGGAGGACCCAATAAGCAGCAATGATGATAACGATGATGGGCAAGATGATATTGAGGCGAAAATTGCTCCTGACGAGTGACGATATTTAGCTAGATAGCCTAGATTAATACTTTCAGACTTTCAGTCGTTTTTGGATTTGAAACTTGTCTCCTCTTTATTTTCATATGCTGGACTCTAGAAAATCCGAAACCAAAGAAAGAACTCAAAAAGAAGTTCAACCGCCCTCATTCGATGACGGACTTTCTTATTTCGTTAATCAATATTGTAACTTTAATGCCATTGACTTTAATGCAATCTTATTTCTAGCATTTTTATACAAAGTTCTATATTTGTATAGTTTTTAACCTAAAAACTGAGGCTTACGCCTCGCCTCATTTACGGGAAACCGCCTCGATCCGCCTCACGTTTTTTAAAACCATGGTCGTGATAGAAAAGGAAATAATAATAACAGAAACAATATTGCCAACATTAGGATTTCCAAAGGCAGAAAGCAAATGAACCAAAAAAATGTTATAAATGAAGATAAGAACCACAATTTACCTCACCGTGGAACGAACAATGATATCTCGGATGGTAATATTTGTTGATGGACGGCCATAAGCAATTCCATAATGATCCCAACCGCTCTTAATTGCAATTCCATCGTCCCCAACACTTATGTAACAGTCTTTTATTGCCACGTCCTCGCATGAATCTGTCTAACCAAAAGTAAGAATTATGACTTTAGGAAAACAGCAGGTATAAAATCAAAGTGTAATAATAATATAATATACAATAATGCTAGGGAGAATATAGTGGGAATCGTGTTTTAATTATTAGGTAAAGTTGCACTTAAATGTTTACCTTCCACAGAATTAGAATTACAAGATTGCATAATTAGAATTACAAGCCAGGTGTGTCCAAGAAGCTGAAGCATATTAAGCCATGGAAGGACAACTTTTTAGTTTTTACCCAGGAACCAATCGAGGGCGGTTGTCAGTGTCTGATCTAAAAAGGATGGCTGCGAAAGTCTGTGGCTAGGTTTTTTTTACAAGGAGTTTGTGGCTAGGGTGGTGGGTGCCATTTCATCCATCGGACGAAATTCAGTTGCTTTGCGAAGATAATCACTTGGAATGTAAGGGTTTAAGAGATCCAGCAAAAGATCCATTGGCTCCCTTTCCAAAGGATTGTATAGAGATATTAATTTATTGCAATAAATGAAGATGAGTGGGTGGTCTGATTTGTCGTGGAAATCTCTTGGGCTGCAACCTATTTCAGAATTTTCTGCTCTAGAAGTCGTATGAAATGCAGGGGGACTGTTATTGCTTGGAATGGTGATTTGTACGGCTAAATATCAGAGGTGGGAAATTTTGTGCAATATGTTGCAGTCGGGATTTAGATTGATCATGTCATGTGTGTATGGCCCAATAGAACCATCGTTAGGACCCAAGATGTGGTCTGAGCTGCATGAGGTGCGAGAGCTTTTTCCGAAGGATGCTTTACTGTCGGTGGGGATTTTAATGTCACATGCCTCTCCTCTAATAGGTCAAGATTGCATGGAGGGGCATGACACAGGATCAGAAGATTTCGCAGCGTTGTTTACGGATTTGCAGTTGGAGGTGTTTGACGCGCTGGATATCCGTTGCATTTGGAGAAATTCTGGTTCCTATTCGGAGCTTGATCATTTACTGGTGTCATGTGAACTCATGTAGGCCTTCCCGCTTGGTAGCGTCATGTCTCGCCCTAAGTCTAAGTCAGACCACAACCCTCTGTTCTGGGATTCTGGGGAGGGGACACCTCTACACTCTTCAAATTTGAGAGGTCATGGACGTTAGAGAAGGGGTTCAGAGACCTCGTTATTGCGCAATGGGGATGTGGAGGGGGAAGATTCGACAGCTGCTCGACTTGCACAAACACTTGTAATCCTGCGAAAGAGGCTTTGTATGTACAAGGAGGTGAAGGCTTCACGACAGGAGAGGTATTTTTACGCCCCTCGGTGACCGGCCTAATCAGGCACTATTCCTCCTGTAGCTATTTCCATGTGCATAGATGGAGATATATCTCTAGTCTTCCTTTACCTATGGAGATTATAGAAGATAGAAGAATCTATTCTTTCGAGGTTGTCCAAACGAGATTCTCTTCCCTTCTATAGTGTTGATCCGATTGATGGTTAGAGTCATATGCAAGCAGAGGCTGAGATCGGTAGATTGGATAAGGTGGAGGATACTAGAGATTTGACCATGTTATGTTGCAAGAAAGAATGGAGTACCAAAAGACACTCTTGGTTGAAGACAGAAAAAGGGTGGCAGAATGGAAATAGAGATCCAGGGCAGAGGCGGATTAAGGAAGGGTTGTGGATACAAAATTTTACCACGTGATAACCAAGGTTCGAAATCTCGATTTCGATTTCGTTTCGGTCACCTCCAGTACCGAACTTTTGCCGATATTTCGGGAAATTTCGACGATTTCGGTGGAAATTTTGGACATGACTCAAAAAGTCATTTTTCGATCATTTTATTGCAAATTAAAATCTTTCAAGTTATTTACAACAATAATAGCTCACAAATACATAATTTTATCATACATATTGCTCATATATGCCCTTATATCGCACATATCGGTCATATCGGTCATATCGGTCATATCGATCATTTCGTTGTTAAGGCTGATTATTGATTGATACATATTGGAAATGAATATCATTAAATCCAACTTCTTAAAACAATAATAGCTAACAAATGCATACTTATATCACATATATCTCATCCATAAGCCTTATATCGCACATATCGGGGCATATCGTTGAGCTGACTGATAGATATTGGAATCGAAATTAAAATAACTAAGTTAAAAATACTTATAAGATGTCTTTTTGTTCAGAAAAATAGATGAGTATTTTTTATTCTAAAATGTAGATAATGCTTAATAAGACAATGTTTAGTTCATAGAAATAACGGTCGTAGGCGCAGTTCTAGTGAATTACATAATTATTTATAGACTTACAACAAAGATGATATATTTTACAAAGACAATGACAAAAGGAATGAAGCAAAGAAGCTATAGCGGATCTCTAGAATCTATAGAGTTGTTTCATCTCCATTTGCAAACGGAGGTGAAGGTCCCTACGTTGAAGAAATATTGTATGCATCCCCATTGTTTTGATATAGAGAATTGGTAAATACTAAATAGGTAGTAAAATGATTAAAATTAAGATCACATGGTTAATATCATTGATTTACATAGGTATCGGAGAAATTTCGCCCATATCGGTCGAAATCCGAGAAATTTTGAACTGAAAACATGAATTTCGACCGATATGGGTCAAAATGTCAAAATATCACCGATATTCCGACCCATTTCGGTCGAAATCCGGGAAATCGATATATATATATAGGTGTTTCGAAAGACCCTCCCTGTCGAAACCGAAATTTCGCGAAATTTAATACCATGGGACTGATAACCAGTGGAAGGTGGACTCATCATTTTATTCATGCGGTGGTTGTGGGGGACTCCCATATGGAGGGAGAGAATGAGATTGGGAGAGCCTTAGAGAACTATTTCCATGGAATTTCCATAAGAGTGGAACCTAGATGGCAAAGGTGGGTTGGGATAGGGGAACCTGGCACCAACTCAGCACTTTATTATTGTTTCACCCGCTTTCTTGAAGTTGTTGTCATTATTCGTGATGATCTGGACAATATTCTCTTTCCCAACATCCTTGATGACATCCTTCATCAACTTCAACAGGTACTTGTGGTCCTTCACATATTCAGATGCACCAACATATTTTAAAAAAATGGTCTTTTCATCACAGTAAACGAGGAAGTTGACGATCTGCTTCCTCGTGTAGCTCATTCAACCATCAAACATTAGTGTCACCCTGTACTCTTGCCATCTCGTCCTCAACTCGAAGACATATTTATTCATCTCCTCCTTCTCTATCCCGAGATACTTGTTCATTATCTCCATGGATGTGGGAGCCTTCACTCACATTCTTGTTGAGGCGATCTCATCAATGGCATGTTGCAAAATAGGCCCACTCGCAACGTTGGTCGGAATGCTAAGAAGAGCTTGTTGATGGCCTTACCCACTCTCTCCAGTGCATTGGTGAACATCCCTTTCATTGTCTTCTGCCTCGAATCCTTGCTTGGCATGTACTACATGGACTTGCTCCTTCTCAAGAAGGGTTCCAGTTCCTTCGCCTTATATTTTTTGTGGGTGGTGGTACCAGTACGCCTCCAGAACCACTCTCACTGCCATCGGGACCATAGAAGTTGCCACGTGCGCCACCGAGTTCTCTCCTCAAACTCACTCCTCGTAGATTCTTTTATTTCCCTCTTGTATGCCCTCATCTCTACTGTGGTATGAATATCACGGGGTAGACAAAGTCATCGTCATCTGAATTGGAGAGGGCATTGAATTCTTTCTCGAGCATGAATTCTGTGATTGTTCATCCCTTCTGGGTCTCTCAGTATCTTTGTCCTCCTTCCCCTCCAAGTTGGCCTTCACCAAGTCCCTCACATCTCTGAGACAACGCGAACACTTGGCATCATTCTTGTTGTTGCCAACGAGATGGTGCTTCCGTCTCATAATCCCCCCCGCCTCCTAACTTCTTCTCACGAAAGTTCTATGGTTTGGATTTATTGCCATCTGAAGCGATGGCATACCTCCAACCAACCTCTCCATTGTCCAATTGATCACCAGAACCATCAAATCTCGAACCGGAGTGTGAACCCATGACGTTGATTACTGAATCTTGAAATCTGCAAATAAATTGCATAACAAACATTCGTAAGACATAGGAGGAGAACAATCAATTATTTGCTAATTATTTTTAGTTTCAATTTTCCGAATTTATTATATTTATGCTTAATATGCATGAAGTCTTAGATATTTAATGTTTAACATATTATCAACATATTATTCGTATTTAGATGTTTCGAATTCCAAGAAAAAAACATACTAGATCTAGAGTCGATATGACCAATTTCATGACAAACCATGCATGGGACATAAAAAATGAAAATAAATTATAGATCTAATTTTTAATTCACAGAAACATAAAGTGTCATAGAATCTTGTTTTCTAGTCTAGAACATGATATCTGAGTTTATTCTTTCATAACTTAACTTAATTTCATAACTATTAGAAAATAAAGAATGTGTAAGCTAATAATATCAGATATAGAAAATAAACATTGAAGAACACGAAATTTTACATGGAACCCTACTCCCTAAGGAGCGGGATGAAACCACGACAGAATATCTCAAAGGGTTGATGTAAGCATTGTAATTTCTCATCTGATACAGCACAGGGTCTGGGGCTTCTTATATAGTCTCCATAGACTATCCAAGTCCCATCATTGATAGATGTGGGACTAAACACCGGGCTGTGGTAAATGGATCTTGGAAGGATCCATTTATCTAGTTTACATATGATGCATGTACTCCAACACTCCCCCCCCCCCCTCAAGTGGAGCATGCAATGCTCAGCTTGGACAAACAGAAAGAAATCTCAAGAACTCTAGCCCACCACATCTTGTAAGTCAAACTGAATCTCCTTGTCGGAGAGTATGTGCTCTGTACTGCGCCTGTCAAAGTCACTGCAACTGAAAATGAGTCTCCACTAGGAGAACTCTAGCCCACCACATCTTGTGGACAACTACTACATCTCTGAAAGGGCCGAACTGAAAAAAACTATGAAGACATCCTCGTCTGAATCCACGGTGGCGGGAGAATGGAGTCTAAAAAAGTCTCCTCGCCGGAGAACTGGGTCTCTCCCATACTAGCTCAGAGAATGGGATCTTTACTCTGGAGTCCCAATGAAACCACATGAAAACCCAAGCACACAAGGCATAGGGAATGGGATCTCTACTCTGGAGTCTCATATGGATCACACGAAAACTCTGACTAAAATAAAAGATGGAGACCACACAAAAGAAGGCAAACATGTGCACATCTGACTGAGGGCTCGGAATCTGAACGTCGAGTCTGAAATCTGAAGAACTGTAGAGTCTGAAAATCTGGTTGGTCTGGAGAATCTGAATCTGACCTGTAACTCTACACAATACTCCCCCTTTCTCCCATACTTGTCAGAAAATAATGGCATCGACAAAATTGGGAGAAGATAAGAAAATGTAGGGAGAAGTATGGATCACATAAGTTGATTTTCTCTCTTTTTGCGATTTTTAGGCTCACAATTTTTTTAAAATTCCCATTTGTAGTCGTTTCATTTTCTACAACTTTTTACTTATCTTTCCTTTTTCCCTGTGTACGTTTTTTAGACACATCTTTTTCAAAAGAAATTCTCTTTCTCTCCTTTTTTTAAGCATGGCCCGACTTGGTCCCTCAAACTTGGTTCCTTTCCCCCTCCTTTTTTTTCAAGTTGCAACCCAAATTGGGCTTGAGTACTGACGGCTTCAATAAAACTCCACCCCCTTTTTTTTAAAGGTAGCTCCTCTCCTTTTGTTTTTTATATACGACAGCAACCCTCCCTTTATAATAAATAGGACCATCAGCACCAACTAGAGTCCCCACGATGGGAACCCTTTTTTCGCCGCCGCCTCTAGGATACTCCCAGATCGAGGATGCGAGAGAGAACCGCCTGAGTCCGATCAACCCGGAGAGGATGCGCCGGGGGAGAAGCTAGAGTGCCGCATGCGAGATGCACGCTGCAGGGCGATGGAGAAGGGCGTACATGAGGGAAGGCGGCACTGGAGGAGGCTCCGCCTGGAGTTTCGCCTTGCGTGAAATGGAGATCACCTTCCGCCTGGAGGCACAAAGGGGTTGTGGTGCCTGGAGCACACCACCTGGATGCGCGCGAATAGGGGCATCGTTGCGCAAAGGTGCACCCGGAAGAGGGAGGTAGGCGGTGGGATCCACCACCTAGGGAGGAGTGTCGCCTCACACCTGGAGATGACGAGGCACGAATTGGAGGAGCATCACACCGCCTACTCGATGGAAATCGGCAAGAGAGAGGTCGAAGGGGCACCGCCGGGAGCCTTAAGGTGGAGATCAGTGTCGCATGCTGGAAGGAGAGTTACGCCATCGCGCAAGAGATTTTTTATTTTTATTTTTTTGCTTCATGTTGGGGATGGTCGTTGCGCATCTGATGCGCCTGAAGATGAAAATATTGTATTGACGACGTACGACTTTGGGGATCGACAATATGTTGGTGCGCATCCTACCATGTACAGGATCTTGAGCGAAATTGCATTGAAGAGAGGGTGTTGATCTGAAGAGAAAGGGGTTTTGCTTTGGCTTCTCAAAATTAGGGTTTTTAGATGAAAATCCTAGAACTTGAATTTGAACAAGACTTGGAAAAGAAATCTTCGAAATAATCTTCAAGAACATAATTAGGGTTTCAATAGAAATCCTAAAATTAAATCTTGAAACTTGTAGAAAAAAACCACGAACACAATTCCTCGATAATTGAGCCTGCTATGATACCATGTTGGAAAATAAAGAATGCGGAAGGTAATATCTGAGATAAAAAATAAACATAGAAGAATATGGGATTTTACGTGGAAGCCTACTCCCTAAGTGATGCAATCTAAGTGTGCAATAACCTAAATGACGATTCACGCAATGGAACTATTGAAAACAACGACGAACGAGTTAATTGATGCACGACAGGCCAAAATCAGCAACAAAATAGCCACGTTATTTGCGTTTTAGCACCGATTTCGATCCACAAATTTAGGACAAACGGATGAGTTAAAAGTTTTAGAAAATTATCACAATATTTGCAACGACGTGGGGTCTCAACGATTCACCAAACCAAGTCAACAAGATAACAATTCACAAACTATATTATGCGGTAGAATAAAACAGAAAAATAACGCTCATACCACAATCGGCAAAGGGAAATAGGCGTACTTCAGATCTGGTCGTTGGTAAGCAGGGTTGGCTTCACAATTACTTGCAGCAACTTTATCCGGGGGGAAGCCAATGGGGCGTATTCCCGGGTACTCGGGTGATGGTTGTTTATAGCAGCGGCTGGTCAGGGGTGGGCGTCGGCAGCCCGGTGGATCCGCGAGGACTGTGGGTATGGAGAAACGGCGTGGGTCGCAGGAACAAGGCGAACTGTCAGAGGGAATGGGGTTCAGGCGGAGGGCGAAGTGGGGCGCTGGGCTGGCGCACGAAGTCGAGGCGGAGGAAGTGGGTTGGGTGTTGGCGGCACGGTTGGGAACAGAAAGGCGGCGGCGGAAGAGTCAGGTCGTGGCGATGGCTTCTCCGATGGGCGGCGGGGCGACGAGCAGCCGGGAGGCGCGGTTGGCGGAAGGAGGGAGATGGCGATGGGGTGGCGGCGCTGAGGAAGGGGGAGGGGTCTGGGTCGCGCAACGAGCGGCGAGGAGTTGGCGGGGAGGAGTGCGCTGGAGTGGCGACGCGCGAGGGGAAGAGAGGGTTGCAGGGGAAGCCGCTGCGGAGGAGAGGGGTGGCGCGATGGGGAGAGAAGGCGGCGGGAGGCGTTGGGTCGACGAAGAACAGGAGGAGGCGGCGCCAGGTGGGATAGGGTTACGGGAGGGAGAAACAGAAAGAATCGGGAAGGGGAGGGGAGAGGCGCACGGGGTTTGAGAGAGAGAGAGAAGTAGAGAGAGAGAGATAAGTGAGGAAATAAACTCAATTCAACTTAGATTAAAAAAACCCTAATACAAGGGAGCCCTTTATAGAGGCTACTCCCCCTCAAAAGAAGCAACAAATCCCTAAAATTAGGGAAGAATAAATCAAAGGGAAAATATAAGAAGAGGCCTTTTATAATGAGCCTTTTACATGAGAATGGAATAAAATCACATAAACCAAACAAATGCTAAATAGAATAAATAACATAAAAGTTCGTAAAAATTGTTATCATGCTGCATCAACTCCCCCCTGCTGAAAAGAATCTCGCTCCGTCGAGATGGCATCGTGAAAATTCTGAAGTATATCGGGGCGGAGTTGTTGGAGTTCATCTTCATCGATCCAGGTGCAATAGGTAAAAGGTCGTCCCTTCCATTTGACGAGATATCGGCGGAAGAGACCACGTCTAGTCGTCATGTCTCGGATATCTGCAACATCTTCAATTTGATCAGCATCGGTTGCGGCTGGCGGGTGGCGCATGTCATCATCAGGAATTGTTGGAGTAGTGGCATCCGTCTGTTCATCTCCATGATATAGAAAGAGATCTGATACGTTGAATACTGGCGATGTCTGGACGTCTGGCGGCAGGTCGAGTAAATAAGCATTGGTCCCAATCCTCTTGAGGACTCGGAATGGACCAATCTTTCGTTCGCTCAATTTTTGGTGGACTCTCAGAGGAAATCTCTCTTTTTTCAGGTGGACCATCACTAACTCTCCAACTCTGAACTCGCTCTCTCTTCGGTGTAGGTTGGCTTGGGTCTGATATTTCTGGGTCATAGATTGGAGTTTGGCTCGGATTTCAGTATGGATGTGGGTTAGATGTTCGACCAGATCCTCAGCAGCTGCACTACTTCTCCCTTGCACGGTTGTGGGTTTTAGGTCAAGGAATTGAGTAAGTGGAAAGCCGTACACACTCTCAAAAGGGGATTTTCCGGTGGACCTATTGGTGGAACTGTTATATGCGAATTCAGCTTGGGGAAGAATTAGATCCCACTTGGACGGAGAGTCCCCTGCAAGACATCGCAACAAATTTCCTAATGACCTGTTAACTACTTCAGTTTGCCCGTCTGTTTGTGGATGATAAGCGGTGCTATACTGCAAACGAGTACCAAGACGAGACCACAGCGTGCGCCAAAAGTGACTCAAAAACCAGGTATCACGGACAGAGGTAAAAGAACGAGGGACTCCATGCAAACGGACGACATCACGAAAAAACAAATCTGCGACATGAGATGCATCTGAGGTTTTCCTACATGCAATGAAATGTGCCATTTTAGAGAATCGATCCACAACCACAAAAATGGAGTCAACTTTTCGCACAGTGAGGGGTAACCCTAGCACAAAATCCATGGTGATATCCTCCCAGGGTCGCAGAGGAATGGGTAGGGGTGTGTATAGTCCAGTGTTCTGCCGGTGCCCTTTGAATCTTTGACATGTTTGACATTTCTGTACGAATTTGGTTACATCCTTTCGCAACTGCGGCCAATAAAAGCGTTCTTGGAGAAGGATCAAGGTTTTGTCTCGTCCAAAATGTCCAGCTAAACCTCCATTGTGTAGTTCTGAAATTAAGTTCTCTCGAAGGGACGTGGCCGGGATGCATAGTTGGTGGCCATTGAATAGGAAACCCTCATGAAGAACAAAAGTGGTTGTTGGGTCCTGCCCCGTACCAACACAGTCGGCATGAATTTGACCGAAATCAGTATCAGTGGGGTATAGGTCCTTGAGAGTTTCAAATCCTGTCGTGCTGACGGTCATCGTGGTCAGGGCATGTGCTCGCCGGCTCAACGCGTCGGCCACACGGTTCAGGGTTCCGGCTTTGTGTTTGAGATGGAAGGTGTATTCTTGGAGAAAATTAACCCATTTGGCATGACGCTTGTTAAGAGTTTTCTGGGAATTCAAGTATCTCAGGGCTTCATGATCCGAGTTAAGTATAAATTCACGCTGGATCAGGTAATGTCTCCAATGCTTGAGAGCTTGGACCACGGCATAAAATTCAACATCATAAGTGGAATACCGTGATCTGGCATCGTTCAATTTCTCGCTGTAGAAGGCGACAGGTCGTCCTTCTTGACTGAGGACAGCGCCAATCCCGACATGTGAGGCGTCACAATCGACCACAAAAATTTTGGTGAAGTCGGGGAGTGCCAAAACAGGAGCATGCGTCAATTGATGTTTTAGGTTTTGAAAGCTCGCTTCTGCTTCGAGAGTCCAGGCGGGTGCGCCTTTCCGCGTACAATCTACCAACGGTGCTGCACAAGTGCTGAAGTTCCGAATGAAACGTCGGTAGAAGGAAGCTAACCCTAGAAAGCTGCGAATTTCGGTGAGGGTTTTGGGTACGGGCCAGCTCTGAATGGCCTGGATTTTGGAGGGGTCGACTTTGAGTCCATCAGCGGTGACAATGTATCCTAGGAAGAGGACCGTGTCACTCATGAAGGAGCATTTCTTGAGATGGACGTACAGTTTTTGGTCTCTCAGGGTTTCCAGGACTTGTCTTAAGTGAGACAGATGGTCTTCTTTGGTCAAACTGTAGATCAGGATATCATCGAAGTACACGACCACAAACTTGCCAATAAAGGGTCGCAAAACATGATTCATTGTCCGCATGAAGGTGCTTGGGGCATTAGACAAGCCGAAGGGCATGACCATCCATTCGTACAGACCCTCTTTGGTTTTAAAAGCTGTCTTCCATTCGTCTCCAGGTCGGAGGCGGATCTGATGGTAACCGCTGCGGAGATCCATTTTGGAGAACAGTTTGGCACCTGATAACATGTCAAGCATGTCATCAAGGCGTGGAATGGGAAAACGATATTTAATCGTTATCTTGTTGATAGCTCGACTGTCCACGCACATTCTCCAGGTGCCGTCTTTCTTTGGGGTGAGCAGAGCAGGAACCGCCACGGGGCTCATACTCTCTCGAACATATCCACGTCGCAGCAGATCAGTAACCTGCCGGTTCATCTCTTCATGCTCGCTTGGGCTCATTCGGTAATGGGGTAAGTGAGGGAGGCTGGCTCCAGGGACTAGGTCAATGTGATGTTGAATGTCCCGCAACGGGGGTAGTCCTTCAGGCAACTCTTCAGGCATGATGTCAGCGAACTCTTGGATGATGGGCTTTATCTCAGGTGGGACTTCAGGTGGAGTTGACTCTTGGTTGTCCACTTCACGTCCCATTAAGGCATAGATGGTGGAGCTCTCCTGAATTTCACGTTGGAATGTTTGGGCTTCCATCAACAGCACGGAGCCCGCGGTCGCAGTCTTTGCCGGTGGGGTCTTGTTACCGGTTTGGTTGGTCGCAGCTCGAAGTGTAGCCACTTGGCGAGGGCTAAGGGCTTCACGTTGCGGTCTGAGGGTTACACGAACCTTGTCTATGAGAAAGGTGTACGTGTTCGGTTTTCCTCGGTGTTCGGTGTCTCGATCGAATTGCCACGGTCTCCCTAGAAGTATGTGACAGACATCCATAGGGGCTACATGGCACCACACCTCGTCCTTATATGTGGGACCAATGGAGAAGCTAACGAGGCTTTGGCGGTGGATCGGAATTTGGGTACCACCTCGAAACCATGCCACGCTGTACGGTTTTTCGAGAGGTTGCGTGGGCAGACCCAACTTATCCACCATTTCTTGGGAAACGAAGTTCTCAACGCTTCCTCCGTCAATGATTAGAGAACAACGTCGTCCTCCTGAGGTGCAGGTGGTTCGGAAGATGCTGCGTCGCAGCCAACTATCAGCATCGTGGACAGCGGGGGTGAGCAGAATGTTTGTGGGTGCGTTGTCGGGAGCGAGAAAGTCTTCGTGTTCAATCACCAGGAACGGACCGGAGTCGTCTCCATCCACTCCTAGAGGTTCATAGTCATCGGCTCCCATGGTGTCGGCGGTCAACGCAGGCGGATCCTCTTCAGGGGATTCTTGTTGGTCAGGGTCAGGGTATTCAGGGTCGTCGGTGGTGCATAGATGGACAGGTCTGGCCTTAGGGTTTGGGCATTCGGCGGCACGATGGCCCTTTTGATAGCATCGGAAGCAAGTATCAGGCCCGACAGTAGGTCGGCTTCCCAAGATGCCTTGGCCGGGGTTTCCAGTAGGTGGTCGGGCGACGGCAGGAGTTGTTGGTTTGGCTTGGGTTTTACCCGCCATGACAGCTGAGGAACCCATGGTTTTGGAGTAGGACGTCGTGGTACTGGTACGAGGAGCAGAGTTCACAGAAAAAGGCATCTTCCTCGTCTGGGCTTTAGCAAGTTTGATCTCAGCTCGTTCAGCCTGCTTGTAGGCTTCGTCGACATCGCGGCAATTGTGGAGGTAGAGTTCATCCTGGATGACTTGGCGGAGGCCTTGCATGTAGCGGGTGACCTCCTGAATAGAAGTCTCCTGCAAGCGGTTGCGATGGACTAGGGATTGGAACCCTTCGGTGTATTCTCTCACACTCATGGTGCCTTGTCTCCATGATTGTAGTCGTGCGTATAGATCTCGTTTGTAATCTTCCGGCACGAATTTGGTTTTTAGTTTGGCTTTCATCTTGCTCCAACTGCGGATCTTACTCTTCCCTTTTCGTTTGCGTTCAGATTGCAAACGGTCCCACCATAGCAGCGCATGTCCCTTTAATTTTATAGTGACGAATTGGACTTTACGTTCGCTAGGCATGGACTTCCACACAAAGAAGTGTTCGACGGCTTGGAGTCAGTCCAAAAAGACGTCAGGATCTCGTCCTCCGTCAAATTCTGGGACATCGAGACGGATACCTCGATCCCATCCATCGTCGGTTTTGGTTCCATTTCGTGGTTGATGTTGATGTTCACCATTAGTTTGTGGAGTATAGCCAAAGGGGTATGGATCCGGGGTTTTGGGAATGAAGGGAGTGTATTCTCTGGGTCCTTCTTCCTCACTTTCCTGTGAATGATACTCGCTGATACGTTCGTCAGAAGTAGAAGAGCTAGAGTCTCGGGAAGTGCTATTCCGGGAGTGTGATTTCCGGCCAGTGCGTCGACCTTTGTTGGGGTTTTCATCACTAATGTCTGGTCCTAGCACACGGCTATTCAAGGTAGCAATTTGTTCATGGGCGACGGTGATTTTACGGTCTAGGCCGGCAATTTGGGTACTCAGTTGATTGTTCATGTGTTGTAATTGGGCAAACAAAGCTTCTAAGGTTAATTCAGGATGTGTAGTGTAGGTGGGTTTAGAGCTACTAGATTTGTCGGCCATGGTTATCCTAGGGTTTTGTTTTGTGGTTTTTTTTATATGCAACGAATAAATGAGATGCAGACGAAATGCAGAATCGTGAGGCTCTGATACCAAATTGATGCAATCTAAGTGTGCAATAACCTAAATGACGATTCACGCAATGGAACTATTGAAAACAACGACGAACGAGTTAATTGATGCACGACAGGCCAAAATCAGCAACAAAATAGCCACGTTATTTGCGTTTTAGCACCGATTTCGATCCACAAATTTAGGACAAACGGATGAGTTAAAAGTTTTAGAAAATTATCACAATATTTGCAACGACGTGGGGTCTCAACGATTCACCAAACCAAGTCAACAAGATAACAATCCACAAACTATATTATGCGGTAGAATAAAACGGAAAAATAACGCTCATACCACAATCGGCAAAGGGAAATAGGCGTACTTCAGATCTGGTCGTTGGTAAGCAGGGTTGGCTTCACAATTACTTGCAGCAACTTTATCCGGGGGGAAGCCAATGGGGCGTATTCCCAGGTACTCGGGTGATGGTTGTTTATAGCAGCGGCTGGTCAGGGGTGGGCGTCGGCAGCCCGGTGGATCCGCGAGGACTGTGGGTATGGAGAAACGGCGTGGGTCGCAGGAACAAGGCGAACTGTCAGAGGGAATGGGGTTCAGGCGGAGGGCGAAGTGGGGCGCTGGGCTGGCGCACGAAGTCGAGGCGGAGGAAGTGGGTTGGGTGTTGGCGGCACGGTTGGGAACAGAAAGGCGGCGGCGGAAGAGTCAGGTCGTGGCGATGGCTTCTCCGATGGGCGGCGGGGCGACGAGCAGCCGGGAGGCGCGGTTGGCGGAAGGAGGGAGATGGCGATGGGGTGGCGGCGCTGAGGAAGGGGGAGGGGTCTGGGTCGCGCAACGAGCGGCGAGGAGTTGGCGGGGAGGAGTGCGCTGGAGTGGCGGCGCGCGAGGGGAAGAGAGGGTTGCGGGGGAAGCCGCTGCGGAGGAGAGGGGTGGCGCGATGGGGAGAGAAGGCGGCGGGAGGCGTTGGGTCGACGAAGAACAGGAGGAGGCGGCGCCGGGTGGGATAGGGTTACGGGAGGGAGAAACAGAAAGAATCGGGGAGGGGAGGGGAGAGGCGCACGGGGTTTGAGAGAGAGAGAGAAGTAGAGAGAGAGAGAGATAAGTGAGGAAATAAACTCAATTCAACTTAGATTAAAAAAACCCTAATACAAGGGAGCCCTTTATAGAGGCTACTCCCCCTCAAAAGAAGCAACAAATCCCTAAAATTAGGGAAGAATAAATCAAAGGGAAAATATAAGAAGAGGCCTTTTATAATGAGCCTTTTACATGAGAATGGAATAAAATCACATAAACCAAACAAATGCTAAATAGAATAAATAACATAAAAGTTCGTAAAAATTGTTATCATGCTGCATCACTAAGGAGCAGGATGAAACCATGGGAGAATACCTCAAAGGGCTGATGTATGCATTGCACTTTCTCATCTGATACATCGGAATCTGGGGCTTCTTATATATCCTCCACAGACCCTTCAAGTCCTACCACTGGTAGATGTGGGACTAAACACTGGAATGTAGTAAATGGATCTTGGAAGGATCCATTTACCCATCTTACATATGGCGTATGTACTCCAACAATAACATAACTCAAAAATCTTAAATTAGTTCTCCAAATATCTCACTAAATTATAGATCTAATTTTAGTTCACAGAATTAGTTAATTATTAATTTTTAGTTAACATAAAGCATCATAAAATCTTGTTTTCTACGTCTAGAACATGAGATCCGAGTTTATTCTTTCATAACTTAACTTAATTTCACATTATAACTCAAAACTCCAAATCAGTTCCCCAAATATCTCACTAAATTATAGATCTAATGTTTAATTCATGAAATTAATAATTACTAATTTTTAATTAATATAAAGCACCATAAAATCGTGTTTTATATGTCTAGTGCATGAGACCTGAGTTTACTCTTTCATAACTTAACTTAATTTCACAATTTACCAAAAAATCCCAAATTAGTTCCCCAAATATCTCGTTAAATACTTCAAATAAAAAAACAAGAATATGTATTACCTAACAACTTGGAACAAAACCCCAAAGTGTTAGGAGAAAAATGAATCATATTCATATCATAGATGAGACCCTAGGGCTCTTTTATATAGGAGAAAAGCTCTGGGTAAATTACAAGAGAGGTACACAAAAAACATAAATAAGAAAAAGATACTGTGAGATACGATTATCTCAACGCTCCCCCTCAAGCTGGAGCATATATATCTATCATGCTCAGCTTGAAGCAACACCTCTGAAATGGACCTCTAACTAGAGCCATGGTGAAGATGTCAGTAGTCTGATCTCCGATGGAAACACGGGAGGTAGATATGAGACCTTTCTGGATCATGTCTCTAGTTTGATGACAATCCACCTATATATGCTTGGTCCGTTCATGAAAGCAGGATTATTGGCAATAAATAGAGCTGCTTGATTATCACATAAAAGCTGCATAGGAAGAGAAACCTCAATACTAAGGTAAGTCAACATAGATCTAACCCACATCATCTCTGCACATCCCTGTGCCATGGCCCTGTACTCAGATTCTGCACTCGATCTAGCCACCACTGTCTGTTTCTTACTTTTCCATGAAACAAGAAAGCTCCCAAGAAATATAGCGAAGCAAGAAGTAGACTTCTTGTCTGGGGCAACCTGCATAATCTGCATCTACACAAGCCGTCACCTCAAGAGATGTATCCCTACTGAATATAAGACCAGAACCAGATGAAGTCTTCAAATAGCTCAAGATCATATGAATTGCATCCATATGCACCTTCCTGGGTTGCACCAGAACTGGCTAACTTTGCTCAATGCAAAAGATATATCTGTCATGGTGATGGTGGCATATAAGAGCTTCCCAACAAGCTCTCTATATCTCCTCCTGGCTACCTCCTCGATGTCATCATCATACAATCTCATACTCAGATCCATAGGGGTAGTAGCAGGCTTGCACCCTGCCATACCTGTCTCAGAAAGAAGATCAGTCACAAACTTCCTCTGGGTCATCACAAGAACATGTTGATTCCTGGCGAACTCTAATCCAAGGAAGTATCGAAAAGTGTCAAGGTCCTTAGTCACAAACTGTTGACCTAGGAACTCCTTAGTCACCCGAATACCTTGCTCACAATCCCCTGTGACAACAATATCATCAATACCTCTCTGTGTCTTCTAAACAAAAAGTGAGTGGTCCGCAGTAGACGGCACAAACCCCTGTTGCTCTATCAACTCCGATAGCTTTTGGTACCAAGCTCTCGGACTTTGCTTCAGGCCATAAATCGTCTTATGGAGCGTGCACACCTTCTGTGACTCCCCCTCAGTAGCAAACCATGGTGGTTGCTGCATATATACCTCCTCATGTAAGTCCCCATATAGAAATGCATTCTTCACATCAAGCTGGTAAAGAGGCTAGTCCCTGAAACAGCAACGGATAGAAGAATGCAAAGAGTCAAGTTTCTGGTCACTGGAGAGAAGGTATCATGATAGTCCACCCCATAGGTTTTGGTGAACCACGTACCACGAGCCTTGCCTTGTAGTGATCCAAGCTGTCATCTGCCCTTTGCTTTACCGTAAATATCCATTTGCAGCCCACAACAGAAGCACCTGACGGAGCAGACACAATACTCCAGGTACCACGCAACTGCAAAGCATCTCCTCCTCCATTACAAGTCGCCACCCATTATCCTGTATCGCCTCATGATATGTTTATAGGATAGTAAAAGCGGAGAGTCCCACAACAAACTTCTTGTACTCCTCTGAAAGGTGATCCAAAGAAACATGCGCAGCAAGGGGATACGTTGCACATTGGCGACGAAGCTTCCTTAAGGCAATAGATATCTCCATGTCATCAGCATGTTCTATGGAATCAACACATCTTGTTTATCATTCAAAACTCCAGTGTCATCAGTAGAAACAATGTGCTCATCACATACCTGAGGCGTGTTGGATGATGTGGACAGCGCATGAACAGAGGGACGAGTAGAAGACCTGCAAATGTAAACATGTGGTAAGAACTGGGATTGGGTAGACTGAGGTGGAGGTGATGGAGGTTGTGGAGGGGGTGGAGGTGGAGAAGAGTGAGGTGCAACATGGGGAACATAAGGTGGAGAAGACAGAGGTGGAGGAACAACATCCTCACTAGAAGTAGCATTAGACAACATGTCATCTGTAGGAGAAAAATACATAATAGACTCAAAAAATGTGACATCGGCACTGACATAATATTTTCGTCCTACAGGATCAAAACATCTATACCCCTTTTGAGTACGAGAATGACCGACAAAAACAAATTAGACAACTCTAGGTGAGAGCTTGTCACGGCCAGGAGTGAAATTGTGGACAAAAGCCACAGACCCAAAGACTCTGGGTGTTAGGGAGAAAAGGTCCTTCTCAGGAAATGCAATCAAGAAGGGAACCTTTTCTCCAAGCATAGTGGCGACATGCAGTTCACCAAGTAGCAAGCAGTGAGAATAACATCACCCCAGAAAGAATGAGGGGTACGACTCTGAATCAAAAGGGTCTGCGTGACATCAAGAAGGTGACGGTGCTTGCGTTTAGTCACACCATTCTGCCGTGAAGTATATGCGTAAGAGGTCTAACGAACAATACCATGAGATCTGAGAAATTCAGATAAATGTAAAGTGGAAAACTCCAAAGCATTATCTGTATGAATGAATTTCACATTAGCAAAGAAAATATTTATGACCTCAATAAGAAAAGATTTAATGATAGCACCCGCTTCACACTTATGTTTTACCAAGAATACCCAAGATAATCTAGAATAATCATCCACAGCAACCATATAAAAACGATGACCCTAATGATCAAGAACACGACTCAGACCCCAAATATCAAAGTGAAACAACTCAAAACTGACTATTGTGACGAATCTGACGAGTGGCAACTCGAAAAAGAGGAGCGATGGTGCTTCCCAAGCTGACAGGCTTCACAATCCAAGGTAGTACGAGTAGATATCTGCGGTAGAACATGACACATCTTCTGAAGAGGAAGGTGACCAAATCGAAGATGCCACATGAACGGAGAAACATATTCTGAAGGAATAGTAGCAATCTCAGCACAAGGTGGTATAACAAGCTTATACAATCATCTCTACTTACGGCCACATCCAATCACCATGCCCGTTAGTATGTCCTAAAACACAAGAGAAGAGGGATCAAATATGACACGACAATGTAAATCTTTTGTAATTTGACTAATAAACAAAAGATTCATCTGAAAGTCTGGAGCATATAAAATGTTCTGCAAATGCATAGAAGGAGTTAGAACAATCTCCCCCTGACCAACAATGGTAGACGGACCCCATTAGCAATCACTACGGATCTACCAGGTGGGATAGACTTGTAAGAACTGAACTGTGTCCGATCTCCACACATATGATGTGACGCTCCAGAATCCATAATCCAATCAGTCAAATCTGAACTGCTACAACTGTAAACGCATAAGCATTACCTGATGAACTAGACGACACTCTGGCAATAGCGACTGCATCTGAGGAACCTGCAATTGGAGTAGTAGGCGTGCTCATCATCTCTCGAAGTCTAGAAATAATATCATCCAAACGTGCATCATGAGTAGGAGCAGTAGGAGGCTCAGTCTGCTCAGCAACACGCGCAGACGCCGGATATCCATGCTTCTGAAAGCATGTCTCCTCAGAATGGCCGAGACAGTGGCAATAGGAACATGGATCACGTTGGCGGCCTCCTCTTGACCATGAGGTCCACGATGACGTTGGGGGGCTGCACGTGTAGAGTTAGGGTTAGGATGGGATACGAGAACCCCGGTCTAGGATCGTTGCTCCGATACCATGTTAGGAGAAAAATGAATCATATCATAGATGAGACCCTAGGGCTCTCTTTATAGGAGAAAAACTATGGGTAAATTACAAGAAAGGTACACAAAGAAAACATAAATAAGAAAAAGATAACGTAAGATACAATTATCTCAACATTAAGAAACTTCACTATTTCAACATAAAATTTGGAGTAGATTTAGGGCTTACCTTAAGGAATGAAGGAGCTTTGGATATGAGTTTCCAACAAGATATGGGCGATACGGGTCAATTTCGGTGGAAATCCTAGCTGGAAGATTCTCTACCCCGATGATATATCGTCGAAACGTGATATATTACCAATATATCGACCTCATATCGCCGATATCCAAGAAAAAGATATGAAGGTTGATATCGATATTGACATCTCACCGATATATATATCGCGATATTGCCTACCATGGTATGGGATGGGAGTACGGGAAGAGTATATGAACTCCCTAGGGTTAGGGCTCTCATTATACTTTTTATTATTCTTCTTATCCACATAGTGAAAATTGTTCGTCAAAGCCCAAGGATGTAACCTAGTTACGGATGAACCTTGTACATCCATGTGTTTACGTGCATGCTTGATCGATTGACTTTGTATGTTTGCTTTCGCGATTCACACCAAATCATGCATATGTTGATGATGCTATGTTTTTAGTTCTTCTATATGGTTGAATAGAGTGTTAATATTATGGGATTTCCACACTTGTGTCCTTTCAAGTTTCTCCAATTACACATATGCCCCTACTTTTTTGCAATTACACATGTGCATCTACATTCTTATATAATTCACAATATTGCAAATCTGTTAGTGTAATATAAGGGCACAAGTGTAATAACAGAAGGGAACTACCGTGAATTTTGTAAGAATACAGGGTCACAAGTGTAATTACAAAAAAGTTAGGGGTATAAATGTTACTGTAAAAATTTGAAAGGGCACAAGTATAAAAATCTGCAATATTATTGATTGCGGTGAAGCTTATATTGTCGTTCGTTGGTAATTAACACTCTCGTTATCCATAACGAGGATTTGCCTATGTCCTATATAAGTCCTAATATGCAACATGGGCCTCTACTTGCAAACAGAGAGGATCCTCAGTAAGATCCTTAGCAAGACCTGAAGGTCACTCTTATGTGATTAGCAAGACCTGAAGGTCACTCTCATGTGACCGTGTTGTTGAGAGGGAGACTTGTGAGATGTCACATAGTTAAATTTTCAAAGCCCCTTCTAGAAAGTCTGCATGTCATGTTTTGTGGGGGAGGAGCCATTATCGGTGCCCATCTTGTATGAATGGTGTTAGAGCCTAGAGGATACGATTGCAATGTTATTAGAGAATACAGTTGAGATTCTTGAGAAGAGGATATATTATCTCCCCTTTGTATTCACCTCCTTTGTACTATGTACTATTTTTGCTCTAACCTGTATACATATAAAGGCAAAGGGCTTGGTAATAAGATATGTAATCCCTTCTTCATTCGACATGGTATCAAAGCACCGACCTCAAGATCCCAAGGCACAATCCCACCCACCACCATCCCCTCAACTCCCCAACCTCATGCACACATGGCCCCTCGGAAGCCCCACAACCCACACGTTGTCAGCCTCACACGAACGGGCCTTCTCGATCCTGTTGTCCTTGTGGAGAGAAAATAATGACTTACTTATTCATAAGGCCCTAGTGTTTTCCTATATAGATGATAGACATGTTGGGCAAATTACATAAAGTGGACGGAAGGAAAAGAAAATATATAAAAGTAATAAACAATAACTAATATCTCAACATTCCTCCTTAAGCTAGAGCGTAGATATCAATCATGCTCAGCTTGGAATAGTATCCCCAGAATGGCCCTCTGGCTAACCTTAGTGAACACATCTATTGTCTGATCTCTTGAGCTAACATGAGTGGTGGAGATGAAATCCTTCTGAATCATGTCTCGAGTGTAGTGTCATTCTACCTCGATATGCTTAGTTCTCTCATGGAAAACAAGGTTGTTGGCAATGAAGAGAGCAGTTTGGTTGTCGTATTGAAGGTACATGGGAAGAGGCACCTCAATTGCTAGGTCAATAAGAGCATATTTGACTCATATCATCTCTATACTCCCATATGCCATGGCTCTGTACTCTAATTCTGTGTTGGATCTAACAACCACCGCCTGCTTCTTACTCTTACATGACATCAAGGAACTCCCCATAAACACTAGAAAGCCAAGGAGACACCCCGCATAATCTGCATCTACGCAAGCTATAATGGCAAAGGATGTGCGTCATCTACATAGAAAACCAGTGCTAGCTGAAGTCTTTATATACCTCATAATCATATGGACTGCATCCATATGTGCATGTCTAGGCTGCTCTATTAACTGGTTCACTCTACTCACTACAAAGCTGGTATGGTGATGGTCAAGTATAGGAGCTTACCAACGAGCTCCCTTCCTCAGTGTCATCAACATATAACTTCATGCTCGGGTCCATGGGAGTAGTGGTTGGCTTGCAATCTACCATGTTCGTCTCAGAGAGAAGATCTGTAATGTACTTCCTCTGGATCATCACAAGACCTCGCTGATTTTTGGCGAATGTTAATCTAAGGAAGTAACGTAGATTGCCAAGGTTCTTGGCTACAAATTGTTGACCAAGGAAAACCATAGTAGCTTGGATGCCCTTCACATCATCCTCTATAGCAATGACATCATCAAAATAAACTAGTATGGCAATTGTACCTCTTTGAGACCTCTGACCAAACAGTGAATGATCTGCAATCGATCTCATTAACCACTGCTGCTCTATCAAATCCGAGAGCTTTGGAACGATGCTCTTGGACTATGCTTAAGGCCATATATTGCCTTTTGAAGTCTGTAAACATTCTAACATTCCCCTACAATAACGAACCCACGTAATTGCTAATGTAGACCTCCTCCTGCAGGTCACCATAGAGAAACACATTATTCACATGAAGATGATATATGGGTCAAAACCGTGTCACAACAATAGAGAAAAGTATCAACAGTCTAGAATATTGAGCCACTAGAGAGAAAGTATCTTCATAGTCCACATCATATGTCTGGGTGAACCCACGAGCCTCACCTTGTAGCGATCCACGCTGCCATCTACTTGGTGATTCACTGTGGACATCCACTCGCATCCTACAACAAATGCTCTTGTAGGATCTGTAGCAATGCTCCATGTGCCACATGACTATAACACGACCATCTCCTTCTCTATCGCAAGATGCTACTGATTGTCATATATCGCATCCTGATATGTCCATGGTATCTCCACGGCTCTAACAATCCCATCACGAACCTCTTGAAATCCTCTGAAAGTTGACCCAAGGAAACATGGGTTGCAAGAGGATAGGTAGCACATGAACGTCTCCTCTTCCGCAGTGCAATAAGCACGTCAAGATCGCATGCCTGCTCCTCAACATGTAAACCATCCTCCTAAGAGGGCACATGCTCATCCTGTAAAGAATACGGTTGCATGGACAAATCACTAGTGCTATCAGTAGAAACAGCATGCTCAATACATACCTGAGATGTGTTAGATGATGGGAAAGGCCCATGAGCAGGGGAAACTATGTGAGGCTTGCGAACATAAAAATATGATAAAAGATCGACCAACGTACTAAGCAGTGGTGCAGAGGTAGTCACAGGAGCAGGTAAAGGTATTGGAAGTGGTGAAGGTGATGGAGGTGGTGTAGGTACTGAAGGTGGTGTAGCCGTAGGAGGAGTAGGCACATATATACCTTCTTTCCAAAGTCAGAATAAGAATGCGACATCAACACCAATATAGTACTTTCGTCAAACCGGATCAAAACAACGATACCCCTTCTGGATACAAGAGTAGCCTACAAAGACATACTTGATAGATTTAGGAGAGAGCTAGTCACGACCATGTGTCAGATGGTGAACAAAGGCAACAAAGCCAAATACACCAGGTGTAACGGAGAACAGATCATTCTCAGGAAATGCAACTGAGAAAGGAATATTCTCTCCTAAGACTGAAGATGGCAAGCGGTTCAAGTAATAAGCTATGAAGACTACATCACCCCTAGAAAGAGTAAAGAGCGTGACTCTTAATCAAAAGTGCAATGGACACATCAAGTAAATGACGGTGTTTGTGTTCGGCAACACCATTCTGTTGAGAAGTGTAAGCACACGAGGTCTGATGTACGTGACAAGAGACCTGAAGAACTCATATAGTTGTAAAGTGCAGAACTTAACTCTATGGCATTGTCAGAGCGAATAAACTTGACTGTAGCAGGGAAAATGTTTTTTATTTCATTAATAAAAGCTTTGATGTCAGACACAACTTCAAACTTGTTTTTCAATAGAAAAGTCTAAGGAGGTCTAGAATACTCATCAACAACAGCAAGATAAAATTTGTATCCCTGATGATCAAGAACACGACTGGGACCCCAAATATCTAAATGAATAAGCTCAGATAAATGACTACTGCTATGACTCTAACGACCATGGAAAGAAGAACGGTGATGCTTCCCAAGCTGGCAAGCCTCGCACTAGAAGGAAGAGCACATGGAAATCAGTGAGAGGACATGGCACAGCTTCCGCAGTGGAAGGTGACCAAAACGAAGATGTCACAAGTAAGGTGAGATTGGCCTAGTGGAAATTGTAGAGGCGTCATCACTAGGAGAGTAGACCAGACTATAGAGCGCATGCTGCTCATGACCACATCCAATCACCATGTCCATGAGTATATCCTGAAATACAAGAGAAAATGGGTCAAAATGGCATGACGATGCAGACCTTTGTAATCTGACTAATAGAAAACAAAATCATCTGAAAATCATGTGCATATAAAACATTCTACAGGCACATGAATGGCGTCAAATGCACTTCCTCCTATCATGTAAAATAAAATCATGTTCGCAATGACGACCCATCTATCAAGGGGTATAGATCTGTATGAATTGAACTACGATATGTCTCCCCATATACGGTGAGAAGTACTAAAGTCCATGATCCACTCTGTCATATCTGCTCTGCAACAAGTGGTAAAAAGCATAGGCTATACCTGAGGAACTCGAAAAAGCTCTAGTATCGGTTGCAACATCTGCGGGACATGTAGTGCTACTGGCAACAAGATAAAGTATCTCCCTCTGACAGGAGATAATATCATCAAAACATGAATCCATGTGAGATGCCAACCTGTCAGGAGGCTAAATCTGCTCAGCCACACGAGCAGATGCAGGATATACATGCTTCTGATAGCATGTATCCTCAGAATGACCCAACACTGACATCCACCTCCTCAACCAAAGGGGCCATGCCCTCTGAATTGTGTAAAACTTCCCCCACCATGAAATGCAGACATCGCTAAGGAGATCTGTGTGGTGGCAGGTGGTGGGACAAGTATCTTGTTGAGGCGACTGTAGGCCTCCTCCATTGTAGGTATGGACCGTATGGTTATGCATGTAAGAAGCTGAACGTGTACTGCCTCGTACTCCGGATCCCGAGCTGCCAAGAAAACTCCAACCATCATGGAGTTCCTATATGCCATATGTTGATCAATAGATGTGGTAATGGGTATGAAGTTGTAAAGCTTCTCAAACATGTTGTGAAGCGAAGAGTAGAATGTATGCAGAGGACGACCATTTGCTTGGTCTTGTAGATATCGAACTGTAGCGGAAGAATCTTGACCTCGTTCTTTGTTTTTGTGCATATGTGGCTGCAAAAATATCTCACATCGCCTTAACGGTGGGTCGATTCGCAATGTCATTGGCAATCTCTGTGGTAAGAGTCCTAAAGAACCAAACATGCGCGTACACGTCATCTTGCTTCCACGAAGCATTCTCCGTAATCTTATCCGTCAACTCTGGCTTTGTCAGAATGATTCTTGTTATTGCATTGCATAAGGGTCAAGAAGTGCATGCACCACAACTCATAATCGCTCTCATCCATCTTCACGATAGGATACAGACGCTTAAAGACACTAGATTTAGAGAAGACAATACCCTTATTCTCCGACATGATGAGTAGACCGAAACGGAACTCAACTGTGGCAGTAGACCGATCCAAGTGAATCTACACAAACATAAAGAGGGTTATTTATATGTGCAAACTCATACAACCATCCTCGTCAATCCTCAATGCATGCTACGACCGGAAAAGATGATTTATAAGGTCTGAAATCACGATTTCCGATCAAAATCAGACCAATCAGCAACTCTGGATGGTGACGGAGAGGATAGGATCAGCCCTTGGGGGCCTAGCGATGATCGAGAGGGGCCCTAAAGGTGTCGGAGGGGGCACATAGGCCCAAAACAGGCTTGTGCAACGGTTGGGGAGGGTCTATGGTGACCGTCGACAGTGAGCGATGGCCCCAATTGTGCCCAACGATGATAAGAAAGCCACCTGGAGGTCTGGGTAGCACGCTAAGGATCCAAGGAGCGCCACGTGAGGGCCCCTTGTGGGTTGCGAAGGCCCACGATGTGCGAGGGGGTCCTTGGGGCGGCAGCGGTGGCAGCGAGAGGCCCTGCAGATGGGCTGCAATGGCGGTAGCGTGGAAGTAGGTCCTTAGCGACGTGCGTACGGTGAGGAGTGGGGCAACATGTGGAATTTATGGCACAGGGTACGAGAACTCCGATCTAGGACCATCGCCCTGATATCATATGGAGAGAAAATAATGAATTGGTTATTCATGAAGACTATGATTCTCTTATATAGAGAAACATGTTGGGCAAATTATATAAAGTAGACAGAAAGAAAAGAAAATATAAATTTAAAAAATGATAACTAATATCCCAACAGTCTTGACACAACCGACAGACATGCCTCTGAAGATACATAGCTCCTGTCCACGGGCATCTGCTCGGTCCAAATATTATGCACCTGATAAGGTGCATGTCCACAAGTGCAAGCTTAGCCCAGATCGTGTCTAGCATGATATAGAACTGATATTGTGTACTCTTTACTCTATCTGTCTTTGGGATGTGTTGTTGTTGAGGAGATGGAAAGTAGAGCCGAGCCCAAGGTGGAAGGTAGTTAACCAAGACCGATTATGCAAAAAGATTGGACTTGTTTCTTATTATTGTGCATGGATGTAAAAAGAGGCATATAGTCTTCAAGCCATATAGTGCTCAAGCCAGAGCTCAAAGACAAGAAAACTGCTCTATATCTCAAAGGAAAGAGGACAATTCTATGTTTTGCTCATGGGTCATCATTTTTTTTGAAAGTCTTCCAATCAGGGGGTAGTACTCGGTGGTACCCTCCCCAGCAAAAATTTATTGCTAGCACCAAAAAACAAAAGCAAGGAGGTTACAGAGCAAAGGAGTAAACAAACCCACCCTTACAAAAACCCGAGAGCAGGCAAACCCTCCAACTATCACACCAAGAAAGCGGTATCCTCCCATTACAACACAAAAAAACGCTACTGCATCCAGTCCTCATGAAGCCTTTTCGCAAGGGAGGCCACATTCTCCTCATAGAATCTTTGCCCGGAGAAGAGCGGATCGTTTCTGCCATGCCAAATCGCCCAAAGATAGGCCATCGGAAGGAGGCGGTCAGTCCTTGGTCTTTCCTTGTTCAGGTGGAGCGAATTCCAGAAAGATTGAAAGCCATCGGAGCGGCACCAATGAATCCCCGAGTTCAGCCAGATCTGAGAGACCACAGGACATGTAAAGAAGAGGTGATCAGTGGTTTCAATCGCATTGTCACAGATCATACATTTGTTCGCAATTATTCCCAAAAGCTTGACGCACCAGTCACGAGTCAGGAGCCGCTTGCGTCGGAAGAGCCATAAGAAGATCCCCACTCGTTCTGGGAGACGAAGCGACCAAATTGCTGCACAATCCCTGATCAAGAGCTCCGAATTCGCCGGGGGCAGCCTGCTAATAGCCCCATAGGCGCCTTTCACCGAGAAAGGCCCATCATTCCAGCTCCAGTGATCTCTTCCCACAGTGGGAGCACCCACGTTCCTCACGGCCTCGAGGAGATCGAGAAATTCTTCGAATCTTCTGTCGGAGAAGTTGGCGGAGAAATTCTCATGGGTCATCATTTATATTATATCACGCATTATTGATGAGATTATGTTCGATTTTATAGCATATGAGATTTGTATGTCTCTGAAAGAGACATACGTTTAATCAGAATTCTAGTGTACTATTTCAGATGTAGTATGATGTATTACATCTGAGACTACGGCCTTAAATTTCAGATTTCGATTTCATTTTGCCAACTCCAAAAGGAGAAAGTTCGAAGAATTTCGTTGAAATCATCGAAAATTATGGAAATGGCTCCAAACTTGGCCTTTTCCAAAGTTAATGCTTTTAATGTTCCTAAATCAATAAATAGAATTGAAATACACACTTGTTTGTTCATAAAATACATGTGCAAATATAAGTTTTAAAGTACTATTATCATCATAATCACCATGCATGTTACGTAGTAGCCTTGGTGTATGTTATTTGTTGATGATATTGTGTTGATTGACGGGACTAGAGATGGAGTAAATGAGAAGCTTGAGGTTTGGAGACATGAATTGGAGACTAAAGGTTTTCGTATAAGTAGGGCTAAGACGGAATATATGGAATGCACCTTTGATGGAAGCAATGGTGAAGGAATCGAGGTGAAGATTGGTGACGATAACATTCAGAAGAGAGATTCTTTTAGATATCTGGGATCTATTTTGCAACATGATGGGGAAATTGATGGAGATGTTACTAATAGAATAAATGCAGGCTGGATAAAATGGAGAGGAGCCTCCGCTGTTCTCTGTGATAAGAAAATTCCTTTAAAAATTAAAGAAAAGTTTTACAAAGCAGCCGTGAGACCTGCTATGCTTTATGGTTCTGAATGTTGGCCTGTGAACCATAGACATGTGCAGAGAATGGCAGTAGCAGAAATGAAAATGCTAAGATGGATGTGTGGACATACACGTAAAGATCGGATTCGGAATGATGCAATCAGAAAGAAAGTTGGTGTAGCTCCGATCGAGGATAAGATGCGAGAAAACCGCTTAAGATGGTTTGGTCATTTGCAAAGAAGGTCAACTGATGCACCGGTTAGGAGATGCGAGTGGTGGGATGTTGAGCCGGCTAAGAGAGGGCGAGGACGGCCCAAGAAGTGTTGGAAAGAGACTATACGAAGGGATCTTAATTTTTTGGATATAAGTCCGAGATTGACCCAAGATAGATCTGAATGGAGGCGAAGAATCCATGTAGCCGACCCTACTTAATTGTGGGAAAAGGCTTTGTTGTTGTTGTTGATGATGATGTTATGTAGTAGCCACCTGCTACTTAGAGTCAAAATTGGACTCTGAATTGGAAGCAAAAACCATGATAATTACCTCTTCAACGAGAAGGAGGTGACACATGCAATAACTACTAAATAAAACATATATATCAAAAAAGAGATAACAAAATAAATATAAACCTCTCCCGCTAAAACTTGAATTTAACTCTTCAAGTTTATTTCTAACTAATTTGGATTGGGTCATACCTAAAATATCATAACTAATTACAGAAACTTCTTCAAACAATACAAAAGCTATCTAAGAACTCAACACATTGGCAGAGAAATGGGGTGAAAATTCATTTATGTATGCAGATTTTAACGAAAGTATAGAGTAGATTTTTTTTATTTTGCCATATTGCCAAAACGACGTGCAATTTTAATGAAATTTCATCATGGGAAAAGAAATAAGGTAGCCTTTTGATTTTGTTAACATAGAGAAATGGAAATTTTGGATAAATTCGACCAAATTTTGCTGAAGTTTAAGGCAATGTTTGAGACAAGGTGGTCGTCCTCTAACAACTAGCAAGAATATTTTTATAGGCTGAAGGCTTTACTTGAGCGGTATCATGCATGTAATCTACTTTGCGCATGTTATGATACGAAGATAAAGAACAAAAGGATGGTTGTGATGATATTTCTAACAGGTCTAGATCATGTTTATGGTTCAGCTAGAGATCATATGATCATTGCTACCACTATGATGGTGCTAGAGGAAGCGTACGTCAAACTAAGCAGAATGGCAATATCCAAGGGCTCAGCAGTTGATACCCAAGGTTAGGCTTCAACACTTGTTGCATCTTCATATAGAGGGGCCATGACTTTTCTCTCAAGGTCATGGTCGTGGTCGTGGATCTACTAGTGGCGGATGTGGCTTCTCTCATCCGCATCTTCTGTAGGAAGAAGGGAAACATCTAGAGATAAATTGTTGTGCCAAACATGGTCATCGTAGTCGTCCACCTACTGTTAGGGCTATCACATTAGAGACATATACAGTTCAGGTTCCTGTGACGACTATGATTCACCGATGCAATGCCCCACCTTGTACGATAGCAAGGAGACATCTCAGATGCAACAGGGAGATTTCTCAGATAGGGCGGCAACAGTGCCTTCTTCAGGTACTTTTGTTTCTTCTATGAGTCCACTTACACGTACAGATTGGTTGGTAACTTGGTAGACTTGGGACCCCGTGTCACTTATGCATTGACAAGAGGCACATTCAGCAAATGAGGCCAGTTCAGTATGTTCTAACAGTACAGGTAGCCGATAACAGGTTGTTTCCTGTAGAGGGACAAGGGGCGGTTACTCTGACATCCCAGTTGTACTTGTCCTATGTGTTCTTTGTTCCCGATTTTCCCATCACTCTACTTTTTGTCGCTCATATTTGTTATAATCTACACATCCAATTTATGTTTGATGTTGTGCCTTGTGTTTTTTAGGATATCTTGACTAAAAAATAATTGGTGGGGGTCACGAATCACGAAGAAGAGGGAGTGTATCACCTAACCCAGTCCATGATTGCTACTGCTTGTTTCAAGGTTCAATTGCCGCCTTCTAATGGAATTAACTTTTGGTACCAACATCTTGGTCATCCCTCCATCCACAAACTTCGTCGTGTCCTTCCTCAGCTTCATTCCACAACCCAGAGTGTATGAAGCCCGCCAACTGGGAGAACACCATAACAGTACATTCTCGCCATCCACAAGTCCGTCATTTAATCTATTTAATTTGGTTCATATGGATGTCTACTAGACAAATTGGGAAATTATTATTATCTAGCTATGGTAGATGATTTCTCTCATGTGTCTTGGGTATTTCTTTGAAAAAAGAAGTTTGATGTTAAATATATTAGCGTTGACTTCCTTGGTTAAATAAAAATCGTTTTGGCGCCAATGTGAAAACGCTCTGTTCTAATAATGCTAGAGAGTTTTCATCTCATGATTAGCTATCTAACTTTCTAATTGATACATTATCCATCAACCTTCACGTAGCCATACTTCTCAGCAGAATGGGGTGGTTGAGCGCAAGCACCGCCACATTCTAGATGTTTCTCATACCCTGCATGTTCACTACAGTGTTCCAAATACATAATGGGGGGATGGGGTTTTGGTTGTTGACATGTTGTCTTTCTTATCAATTGCATGCCCTTCAGTTCTATTGAGGAGCAAATCCCCGTAAAGGTGTTGTCTCCAAGGAAAAGAGTTGTTTCCTATTTCTCCCACAGTTTTTTGTTGCGTTACTTTCGTACATCTTTGCGGCCTTGGGAGGGACAAACTTGCGGCTTGGGAAATTAAGTGTGCTTCTTAGGTATACTAGTGACCAAAGAAGTGGTGTTGTTATGACTCAAGGTCACATAGGCTCTATATTAGTGTCGATATGGCATTCTTTAGTCGGTTCCTTTTTTCTCGAATTCTAGAGCCAAGTGCATACCCCATTATCCCCATTCGTTAGTGCGGAAGTTCCAATTCCTCTCCCTCGTCCTCATACTTCCCCTTCTAAGCATGCTTTAATGGTTATTGGTGAGTACTCCTGACATTGAGCTACAGACTAATAGTCATATTACTGCAGAGATGGATGGTGATATCATACCAAATGGCTAAAATGTGATGAGTGACAATGCAACATGGTGGGCGAGATGATGGAACCCAAATTCAATTTCTTTTACCAATAACATAGTTGAGCATATAAAGCCCACCTTATGGTATGGTGGTAGCAGCAGCGAGCTCCCACTCTGAGGACCATGGTTCAACCCCCCCCCCCCTAATCATTAAGTAAAACATAGTTGAGCATAGACTTCACTATGGTACGGACTACAAAATCGAAGCACGATGGTAGCTTTTTAAAATTTTATTTGTTGGTCGTATCATTTTTTAAAGCGGCGTATTTTTAATATTATGATGGGTCATGTAACATCATGTAATTATAAATTAAACTGACACAGGCCAACTTAAAAATATATGCTCCTGCGAAGAGAAATAACACACACATATGCTCAAAGAAGAGAACACACTGGACTACTACAATACTTTTTATTTCTTCATTGATTTTTTATTTTAAATTTATAAAGCTAATCATTGAGATTCAACTGTAAATGATAACCTGGATCAATTCCATCAGTATTTGGAGCTCCAGCAAGGGGTGACAAAATGGTGACACCAGATATAGTTACGTTCTTGCAGTCATAAGGGTGGATGGTCCAAAAAGGGGAGTCACGAAGAGTTATGTTGGAGATGATTATGTCTCTTGACCACATAAACTGCACAAGAGGACCCCTCGTGTAGTTAAGAAGCTTTTGGCGATGCTTGCCCCACCATGTTTTGCCTTGACCATTAATGGTTCCATTGTGTCCTGGAGGAAAGAAGGTAAAAGGCTTTGCGTGAGTAGGCAGCACCTAAAAATATGAACATAAAAAAATGACAAAGCCTTCTCCCACTATAAGTTGGGTCGGCTACATGCATCCTTGCTCAAATACATGCTGAAAGATTAGACTACTTTTATGATGGTTGTCAACTACCTAGCGCAACCCCCACGAGGGCGGATTTGCACTGCCACCAGACCATTTAAGTGGGCTAAAAATATGAACATAAATGGAATAATTTGGAGTCTTTAATTGAATAATAATAATATGGAATTTAAGTCATCCTAGTGCCAAAACATACCCTTTATATCTAGTATTCTTTATTACTTGTTTTTTCTAATACTTGCATGGATCAAATAATATTAGTAATGCAAATTTCACACTACTTCCTCGTTACCCACTATAAGGTCATCGATGTGATTTATATATTATAGTTAATATGCAAGTTAAGAGTGCAGTAACAGAACTCTGAGCAAGCTTTCTGACATCCCCACACTTCATTGAGCATTTCTAGTGATTGGATTAAAAGTGTTGTCATAAAGCTGGTGATAGCTTGGACAACACAGCTTTGGCATCTTTAAATTGAGCTTGTTCATGATGATGTTTGAAATGAACTTTCATCAAAAAAATGAAATAAAAAATCAGTAGAAGACAAAAATGAAAGGATGTAATAGCTATTAAACTCGCCTGTTATCACTACATCCCTCACATGTTGACCATGGATTAGACTCCCATAACGAGGACCATCGTGTTCTCTTCCATGACCATATGATGGAAGTGGAGGCAACAAAGGCCATAATTTCGGATCCTGGGAAATGTTCAAAAAACCATTTATACGGTGATGAGAATTCAAGGAGGACCGCAGAGTAGCATATCTTATCATGTACAATAAAGCAGAGAGAGAAGCTTCTTATGAAATATTAGTTTTAAAAAATAAAAGGTAATTTGTACATTAATGACCATAGCTTCAAAGATGAGCGATAACAAATAATAACAAGAATTCCATGAAAATTCACTGCACGGAACCAAGGAGTAGTCTGGTGGTAGAACAGTGTGCTTCCACCTTAAAGGACCTGGATTCGAATCCTACTATTAAAAAAATCACTGCACCAGCCTATAGCTCCTTTGATATTTTACTGACCTGAAGTATTAAAGTAATGAGAACAGATACATTAGGTTATTAACCACTTCTGGCGCATTATCAAACTGTTCTTCCATTTCCATTTAGATAAAAATGATCCTAATCATCGTGCCTATCTGCTAATTATTTTTTTCCCTTCCTGAGTATGTTTAACTACTCATATGTTCCACACATCACGTGTCAAGCAGAAACAAGGGATCAGAGAAAATACAAACGATTTTAAAAGCATTAACCAGCGATTCCCTCTGTACAGTCATATTATATATTGGGGATCCGATTAGCACATGCAAAATATTAAAGATGGGTACAAAATATGGTGCAAAGCATAAGTCCAATTCAATAAAACCCAATCACAGTAATCCTTCACCGATATTGTTGAGATAATTGCTATTTTTATCTAGATAATTCCAAGTTTTGTTTTTGCTTATCTTTTGTAATCCTCTATTTATCCTTTCCTTTTTTGTATTTTATCCAATGGGTTTTTCTCCTATATAAGAGAACCCTTGGGTCTTTCATAATTTATCTGAGTTTATCCCTTTTACATGGTATCAGAGCCACCTATCCATCCCTAAATCTAACCCGTGCCCCACGCCTCTTCGACACCTCGTGCCCCCACGCCTCTTCGACACCTGCGTGCCTGGGCGACGCCCCTCGCCTGGGCGCTCGGCGCCCCTCGGCCGCGACATCTGCGCGCCTTCGCCGGATCCCCTCCCCCTGATCGCGTGCCTTCTCCGCTGATCGCCTCTCTCCGCGCCATTCCTGGCAAACTCTATTCCAAGAAAGTAACGTAAATGTCCAAGGTCCTTGGTCACAAACTGCTGACCTAGGAAGTCCTTGGCATCCTGTATACCCTGCTCGTCATCCCCTATAATAATAATGTCATCAACATAAACAAGAATGACTGTAATACCTCTCTGGGTCTTCTGTATAAACAAGGAGTGATCTGCAGTTGATCTCACAAACCCCCGCTGCTCTATCAAGTCCGAGAGCTTCTGGAACCATGCCCTTGGACTCTTCTTGAGGCCATAGATAGCCTTATATAACCTGCACACCTTATGACACTCCCCCTCAGCAGCGAACCCAGGTGGCTGCTGCATGTAGATCTCCTCCTGTAAGTCACCATAGAGGAATGCATTTTTCACATCAAGCTGATGAAGAGGCCAATCTCGTGTTACGACAACAGCAAGGAGAATACGTAGAGTAGGATGTCTGGCAACTGGGGAGAAAGTATATTGATAGTCCACCCCATATGTCTGAGTGAACCCTCGTGCCACAAGTCTTGCCTTATAGCGATCCACACTGCCATCCGTGCGGTGTTTTACAGTGAATACCCATTTGCATCCCACAACTGACGTATCAACGGGAGCAGAAACAAGACTCCACGTACCATGTGACTGTAGCGCAGCCATCTCCTCCTCCATGGCAATCCTCCAATGACTATCCTTGAGAGCCTCCTGGTATGTACCTGGTATTTGCACAGCTGACAGTGCTAGCGTAAATCTCCTGAAATCTTCTGACAACCTATCCAAAGAACTCTGGGCTGCAAGTGGGTAAGTGGCACATGTTCTTTTTGGCTTTCGTAGAGCAATTGGTATGTCAAGATCATCTGCCAAATCTTGGGCCTAGGTATCTCCCTCTTGAGAGGGTACATGCTCCTCATGTCTAGAATCCTGTTGTACAGTCAATTCAGTAGTGTCATCAATAGAAACAATATGCTCATTACATACCTGAGGCGTACTGGATGATGGGCAAGGCTTGTGAGCAAGGCGAACAGAGCGAGATTTACGAGAAAAAACACGTGGCAAGAACTGAACCAGCGTAGGAGGTGGAGGTGGTGGTGGAGGTGGTGGAAGATGAGGGGTAGGTGAAGAATCAACTGAAGGTGGTGGTGGCATGTATATTTCATCATCAGAGTCAGATGGAATAAATCTGTCACCTGAAGGAGAAAAATACATGACCGATTCAAAGAAAGTAACGTCAGCACTAACATAATATTTCTGACTTAGTGGATCAAAGCAGCGATACCCTTTTTGGTTACGAGAGTAACCGACAAACACGCACTTGATAGGTCTAGGAGAGAGCTTGTCACGGCCTAGAGAGACGTCATGAACAAAGGCAACAGATCAAAACACACGAGGTATAAGAGAGAAAAGATCCTTCTCGGGAAACGCAATCGAGTAAGGGATCTTTTCTCCTAACACGGATGAGGGCATACGGTTAACCAAATAACAAGTAAGGAGCACGGCTCTGTATTAACAATGTTCTGGTTACATCAAGTAAGTGACGGTGTTTGCGCTCGGCAACACCGTTTTGTTGGGAAGTGTAGATACATGATGTCTGGTGAACAATGCCATGGGATCTAAGAAACTCAGAAAGATGTAAGGTGCAAAATTCCAAGGCATTATCAGTACGAAGATACTTGACTTTGGCAGAAAAAATATTTTTTATTTCATTAATAAAATACCTGATAGATCCAGCCTCAGATTTATTTTTTAATAAGAAAACCCAAGAAAGTCTAGAAAAATCATCCACAACTATGAGATAAAAGCGGTGTCCTTGAAGATCAGGAACACAACTAGGACCCCAAATGTCTAAATGAAGGAGCTCAAATAGCTGAGAATTGCTCCGACTCTGACGGGATGGAAAAGGGGAACGGTGATGCTTCCCAAGTTGACATGCCTCACATTGAAAGGAGGATCTCGTAGAAATCTGAGGGAGAACATGGCATAACTTCTGCAGAGGAAGATGTCCAAACCTAAGGTTCCATAGATAAGGGGAGACAGGTCCTGTAGGTATAATGGAAACATTAGCATGAGGGGGTTGGACTAGTATGTAGAGTCCTCGCTGCTCACGGCCACATCCAATCATCCTGCCCGTGAGTATGTCCTGAAATACAAGTGATGAGGGGTCAAAGATAGCACGACAATGCAAATCCTTAGTTATCTGACTAATAGAAAGTAAATTCATCTGAAAAGCAGGAGCATATAAAACATCCTTCAGATGCATGGAAGGTGTCAGTTGCACCTCTCCCTGTCCTGTAATAGGTAAGTGGTCGCCATTAGCAATAACGACCCATCTGCCAAGTGGTATAGTCCTGAAGGACTTCAGCTGTGTTTTGTCTCCACACAAGTGGTGAGAAGCACCATAGTCCATAATCCATTCTGTCATGTCTGCATTTGTACTACCAGTAAAAGCATATGTGATACCTGAGGAGCTTGAAGAGGCTCTGGATACTGCAGCGGTATCTTTGGTGATGTCAGCACTAGGAGTTATGATCTCTCGAATACGAGAGACGATATCATCCAGTCGAGGATCGGCTTGTGGAGATGAAGTTTCTGAGGATGTAATATGTTCTGCTGCTCGAGCAGAAATAGGATATCCATGCTTCTGATAGCATGTATCCTCTGCATGTCCAGGTTTGCGGCAGTAGGTGCAGAGACCACGTTGGCGTCCCCCGCCTCTTCCTCGCGGTTTGCGTCCTCTGAGGTGGATGGCACCACCTCGACCACGAGAAGCGGCCATCGCTGAGGAGTGTGAAGACATGGGTGTCGAAGGGATGACGAGCCGACTGAGACGGCTATAGGCCTCCTCTATAGGGGGAATGGTTGCCCCAGTAAGGAGATGAGTACGTGCAGCATCATATTCTTTGTCAAGTCCAGCCATAAAAACTCCAACCATCGTGGAGTTTCTATATGTCTTTTGCTGCTCAGTAGACGTTGTAATGGGCATATAACTATGAAGTTTTTCAAACATACCGCGTAGCGAAGAATAGTAAACATACAATGGACTGCCATTCTATTAGGTGTTGTAGACATCAAACTGTAGTTGAAGGATCTTGGCCTCATTCTTCGTCTGTGCATAAGTGGATGCCAAAGTATCCCACATTGCCTTGGTAGTAGGCTGAGTTAGAATATCATTGGCAATCTCTGTAGAAAGAGTCCCACAAAGCCAAACACGCGCATACATGTCATATTGCTTCCAAGAAGCATTTGCTCCGATCTTCTCCGCTGGTTCTGGATCTGTTAGGATGTGCTCCTTATTGTTGCACTGCATGAGGGTGAGAAACTGCATGGACCACAATTCATAGTTGGTCCCATCCATCTTAACAATAGGAGTCGGACCCTTGAAGGCTCCCGACGAGAATATGTCACCCTTGTTATCTGACATGATGTGAAATAATCAAATAACGGAGTTCGATCGGAGAGTAGACCGATATAATGAAATCTACAGAATCATATGAAGGATTGGTTGTACGTATAGACTCATACAACCATCTTTTAATCCTTATTGTTTGTTAGGGCGACTTTGGATGCAGAATTTAAAGAGCTTTTTTTCGCAAAAGCCAGGACTGTTGGGCGTCTAGGTTGTGCGGGGCGCGCGAGGCGTAGAGGCGCAAGCTTGGGGCGCGGAGGAACGGATGCTCACAGGGCGAAAAGAGTTTCTTCACACAGAAGCCAGGAATGGTGCGTTGGGCGACTTTCCTCGATCAAATCCCAATCGAAGGGGAAAACACAGAATACCTGGGCAGATGTTGGGCTGATGTCGCACACAGACGAGGCCGAGGGGCGCGCAGGCCGAGGTCCCGGGTAGGCGGGGTCGTCGAGGGCGCACCGAGGCGAGGCTGAGGGTGGCCGCTGCCCTTCACGGGATCCAACGTCGCGCCGCCGCACGGGCGCGGAAAGAGGCGATCAGCTGAGAAGGCACGGGGGCACCGTAGCCTTGTCCGGAGAAGCCAGGAATGGCACGTCATAAAGAGTTGATGTGAAAAATGCATTCCTCTATGGTGACTTACAGGAGGAGGTCTACATGCAGCAGCCACCTGGGTTCGCTGTTGAGGGGGAGTGTCATAAGGTGTGCAGGTTACATAGGCTATCTATGGCCTCAAGCAGAGTCCAAGGGCATGGTTCCAGAAGCTCTCGGACTTGATAGAGCAGCGGGGGTTTGTGAGATCAACTGCAGATCACTCCTTGTTTATACAGAAGACCCATAGAGGTATTACAGTCATTCTTGTTTATGTTGATGACATTATTATTACAGAGGATGATGAGCAGGGTATTCAGGATGCCAAGGACTTCCTAGGTCAGCAGTTTGTGACCAAGGACCTTGGACATTTACGTTACTTTCTTGGCATAGAGTTCGCCAGGAATCAACAGGATCTTGTAATGACCCAAAGAAAATATGTTATAGATCTTCTCTCAGAGAGGTATATGACAGATTGCAGACCTGCCACTACTCAGCTTGACCCAAGCATGAAGTTGTATGATGATGATACTGAGGAAGTCGACAAGAGAAGATACAGAGAGCTGGTTGGCAAGCTATTATATGTAACTATTACCATGCCCGACATAGCATTTGCAGTAAGCAAAGTGAGTCAATTTATGGAGCAGCCCAGACAGGCACATATGGATGCAATCCATATGATTCTAAGATACTTAAAGACTTCACCTGGTATTGGACTTCTTTTCAGCAGAGGTACATCTCTATCAGTGACAGCATGCGCAGATGCAGATTATATTGGGTGTCCAAAAGACAGAAAGTCTACATCTGGATTTGCCGCGTTCATAGGAAATTCTCTTATTTCATGGAAAAGTAAGAAGCAGATGGTGGTTGCTAGATCAAGTGCTGAATCAGAATACAGGTCTATGGCACAAGCTAGTACAGAAATGATGTGGGTCAGATCTGTTCTTACCGATCTAACTATAGAAGTACCTCTTCCCATGCATCTCCAGTATGATAATCAAGCTGCTCTCTTCATTGCAAATAACCCAGCCTTTCATGAAAGGACGAAGCACATAGAGGTGGATTGTCACTACATTCGTGACATGATACAGAAGGGGTTTATCACTACTACACATGTCAGCTCTGGAGACCAGACAGCAGATATACTTACAAAGGCTTTAGCAAGAGGACCTTATCAGAAATGTTGTTCCAAGCTGAGTCTTATTGATATCTACGCTACAGCTTGACGGAGAGTGTTGAGATAATTGCTATTTTTATCTGGATAATTCCAAGTTTTGTTTTTGCTTATTTTTTGTAATCCTCTATTTATCCTTTCCTTTTTTTGTATTTTATCCCATGGATTTTTCTCCTATATAAGAGAATCCTTGGGTCTTTCATAATTTATCTGAGTTTATCCCTTTTACAGATATCATTCACACAACCGAAGCAAGATCCTGACTTGTATGCTTAAAAAGTAACATTCCCGAACAAACCTCCACGGCGAGGATTACCGCCCCCTCCTCGAGGAACAGCGTCATACCACTGGTGAGGTTAAAGGGAGCCGTGAGCCACACGCCCCTCGGCACGTTGAGCTGTCCGCCCCCCGAGCCCTCCAGCCGCGAGATCGCGGCGACGGCACGCTGGAACGCAAGGGTGTTGAGCGTGACGCCGTCCCCTACGGCGCCGAAGGACGTGAGGTTGAAGACGACAGGGCGGAGAAGAGGGACGGGGCGCGACGGCGGGGGAGGGAGGAGGGCGGCGAGACCACGGTGGAGGAGGTTGCGCTGCCAGAGGAAGACGAGCGCGAAGGCGGAGATCCAGAGGGAGGCGAGGAGGGTTTTCGGGGAGAGCCATCGCCGGTGCCGGTGGAAGTGGGGTCTCTCCACCATTGGCGCGGTGGGTTTTACATAAGAGTTGGTGGGAGCTCGGGATGGAGGCGGTTGAGGTGGGGGGAAGTGGCAGTGGCACTGGATGTATTTTGGGGGTTAGTTTCGGGAAGGAAAGTATATAATTAGCTTCACGCTTTTTGTAATGTGGAGTTTTTTAATGTAAAGCGTGATTAGAATTTAATGGCAAATAATTATCTCCGAGAAGATTTGTAACGGGCGAATTTTGGTAGTATTTTTGGAATGGGACAATGATTGAACATGCAATTATGGGAAAAATTGATTCATGTTATTGATAACATCATCAACCACTAAATTTTTTTAAAGCAGTGAAAAGGGGAATATGCACATCAGAAGATGCCCCAAACTGACTAAAATAGAGGAAATGGAAAACGCATAATTGATTAAAGGGGTTGAGGGGGTGAAAACCATTTTTGGGCAAATTTTTTTATTTTTTTTGAAAAATATCGTCATGTATATTCATCCCTATATCCCTCCTATATGCCATTCGAATTTCGTCAGAAACAGAGACTCCTACGACCTTCATCCAGATAGGGTCGATTTAAAAAATCATACGACCGTTAAAAAAATGACGTTTGGATGGAGGTCATAGGAGTCTCTGTTTCTGATGAAATTCGAATGACATATATGAGGGATATATGGATGAATATACATGTGATATTTTTCCAAAAAAAATAAAAAGATTTAGCGAAAATAGGGTGGGGGCAGCCATGTTGGCTGCCCCTAGGGGCAGCCCCATTCTTCCCTTGAGCATTTTCCTATTAATATCTTCAATCTTCGCAGGTGACTTCATGGCTTCTTTATGCCCTTCCACCTTCGCACCCACGAGGCGTATACCTCCTTTTTTCTTCTGCTCTCTATACCATTTCGATTTCTTTTACTGACTCTCCCCTATCTCTAAGGTCATGGATGTAGTCTGTGAAGGCTCTGACACGCCATCCCCTAGTTGCTCCCCTGAATGTTCAAAGAAGGAAGCATCCAACCAGCGTTCAAAAAAATCAAGGAGCATTTATTCAATTCTTTTCAGCTATAGAGGTGCTCTCATAATTTCATTAGCCAAAGCCGCAATCTCCGAAGAAGGGAACTTGCAGGCTGAGGTTTTCTGCCCAAAAGAAGATGCAACATCACCCTTCAGAGGCAGAAGAGATCCCACAGACAATACCGTTGAAGCAGCACCTGCCACCTTCAGCCGCACCAACTGTGACGTCCTCTCCAGCTGCCCCTCCTCTTGTACGAGGAGAAAACCACCACTCCCCATGAAGGTGGTTGCCATGGATCTTCCAGTCTCCCATGATTGTGGTCGTTGATGAATATGTGGTTCATCACATTAATTAATTTCAAATGGAGCTTCGTCTCAAGAAATTAGGTGCATTTATATGTTTATATCTCAAAACTAACAGTCGTTCCCTTGTAAATAATTTGCATAAATTAGCATTTATTCTGCATTCACATTTAGTTGTAAATATTCACCTAATTTCACCTAATTAATTAATTAGTTCATCCTAACTCTAAATAACATGAAACTAATTCTATTGTGTAAATATCACTAATATTGACCGAAGAAAATTCCTAAAAAATACTAACTTGTATATATGAGAAATAAACCCAAACTCTAATTCCAGAACAAGAAGTTGTGAATGATGATATCTCTCACATACAATGTCCTATTTCACTTTACTTGATTTTCAATTAATGTACATTCAATTATCTATATATCAAGAGCAAATTTGAAAGAATCAGAGTTCATTTGTGAGATATGGATTTTGGGGACCTAACTGAATATTTCACATATTTATTGATTTTTTACTTGTTATATCATGTACATATTATTTTTTTTCTTTCTCATTTCTTTATTTCATATCATTTTCCAACTAATTATGTAAAAATAAAATTCTGAAAAATTAGGAAAGTAAAGAAAATACAAATTCTAACTTGAGCACATTGACATATCCATCTCTAAATAATTCACATTATTCATTTATTCTGACCTTTTCTTAATTCATAAAAATATTAAAAAAAATACATTTGGGCTCATTGCACTATTTTACACCGTGTTTGATTTTTGATGCATTTATTCGTCTATAGAAGCCAGAAAAATACAAACTAAAAAATGATATTTTATCACCAAAAAATGCATATCTTACACAGTTGAGTCCATTTGCATTTGAGTCCTTCATAAACATGGCATATTTCATTTTGAACATTTTTGTATTTGAGGTCATTTCCTATTTATTTCCTATTTTTCTTTGTATTTTAATGTCTTGTAAACGGTCAACATTCTGCGTGTCAACCACTTATTAGTCTTCATCATTTCCCTCGGCATCTGGGCAACATTGCCCTCCTCTTCGGTCAAACTTCTTGTCTTTTAGTGCATCAAATATTTATGCCTACACCCCTTCGCCCTTATGTGATTGACATGTGATCCATCTCCACCGTTAGATCGTGAGAGATCTAATGTCTGTTGCCCCTCCTTCAACTTCCAGCTGGCTCTCCCCCTCCTTCCTATTAACGCATGCACGCCCGTCTCTTCTCCTTTATCTTCGGTCAACTCTCAACACACATGGTCCTCTTCGACTCTCTCTCCCCCTATCTCTATCAATTTCCTTCAATCAAAACTACATAATTCTTCTATCTTCCCTAACTATGAGAACCCAATCCCTCTTCGCCTAAACACACCTCCAATCTCCTCTATTTCACCTGCAACCTCTGTTATCCATTCCAACAGCCAACCACCATATCTCTTTAATAGTTGTACTTAGTGTCAAACCAAATAAGAACGAAATCACTTATCCCCTCACGCCTCTCCCAATTTCATTTTCTCCCTACAAAACTCATAATCTCAAACCAAACAAGAATGAAATCACTTATCCCCTCATGCCTCTCTTGGTTTCATCTTCTCCCTATAAAACTCAAGCCTCAATTTATATGCAGAAAACTATTTGCCATTACCTGATTCTATCTAGAATAAGAGGACGGAAGAGAGAGAGCCACATGCGCAGCTGGTGACAGATGTTGCACGTCGATTGCCAATGGCCCTTCGAGGCGAGATCCACAGGATTTATCTCCATGCCACTACCCCATCCTCCTATGACGTAGTTGAGCTTCTCGTTCATCTTCGCCGACCTCCAATCAAGGCAACAACAAGAGCGAGCCACCCCACCCCCTCCATAACCAGGCACAATTATCAAGTACACCTCTCTACCCGTTATGTCTTCTTCCTTGTACTTCTTCTTCATCGTCGTTCTTCTTCAAATCCCAAATCGCCATCACAAAAATCCATCTCATATCCTTTTTCCAATCCACTCCGATGACAAGATCTGCCTCCTTTATCTTCCTCTACGCTTCTCATTCTTCCCTCATACCTTTCATCTTTTGCCAAATGGTGGCCGGAGGAGATAGATCCAGTCCACCACCTTCAACATGAGCTACACCCCTCCCTCTTCCACCTATTGCGCATCACGTCCGGCCAAGCTTTTCGAAGCTTGAGTCATCTTCTCACTTACAGGGTAAAGGACCAAGGAATACTAGGAGCCTTCCCGACATACCTCGGCCATGTGTCGGCCACAGGAGGAGGAAATCCTCCAGCCACCGCACATCAACGAAGGAGGAGAAGAAGAGAAGGAGCCCCAGGTCTGGAGTACAGTTCCCATTTGATCAAGACCTAGATCTCAATCTCAACCGTTGAACTACACACAACTTTCAGTTATTGTTCATCCTCCATCGAGCACATCAGAATGAACACGTAGCTGATCCTTGGACACTCGATCAAACGTAAGAGGGCGAGTCTCTACTGTCAGATCAAAAGAACCTGGCCAAAAGCTTCTCGCACATGGCATGGCTAATTTACAGAATAAGCCCCTCTAGCTCTTCATATCTACAAGAAGATCCTATTGCATGCATTGAGCACGTGATAAGGTCAATTTTATATTAGACGTTACCACACTTTATAGAATTCACACAAAATCCCCGTCGAGGGGAAAATTTTAAGGAGAGCCTCTCCAAGTTTATAAATTTACGCATCAGCCCTTATTAATGTCTCAATTGAATTATTTTACAGATATACCCCTAGAGTAATTTATTCATATCTCAACATTAGTGGACCAATTTTTGTTTCTTTATGTTGTTTTGAAGCTAATTAAATTTTTCTCCCGGAATACTACGATTCATTTCGAGAGATATATGAGCATCAATAAATTTGAGGAATTCTTTGATTATTTTGAGCATATTTATTCTCTTTCATTATTTTTCATTATTCGTAAAAAATGTGGAAATTTTGGGGCTTCATTTGAAAATTAATTCAACATTTATTGATTATTTATTTACTAAAATTAATTAAGGGGAAGGGCTTGTGAATTAAAATCGGATGGCATGATTGTTCTCTGCATTCATTCTTCCTCATTATTTAAAAATCATAAAAAATGTATTTATTTTATTCTCATGCATTCCATAGCATTATTTCCTTGCATAAAATATTTGTAAAATTCATACATCTAATTTGATTCAATTAATTACATTCTCTTATTTAAAACCCCATATAAATATGTAAAAATCAAAATCCTAAAAATACTTATTTTGAAACCCTAGATTGCTTAGAAATTAACCTAGAACCTCATATTACCATCGTGCGTTCGACCTTAGGACTGGTCCAAATAAAATAAATAAATTTTCATATTAATATTAATTACATAATTATGTTCATGTGGATTTTGATTGATCATTGGATTCATGTGCTATAATAAAAGATGGTTAATTAATAAGGAGACCTGATGAACTTTTAAAATGACGTCATTGTCGAGAATGTATACAATTTAGAGACAACTTAGATTTTAGGCTTTCCACCCCTGAGTAGTCCGACCCCCGGTTTTCTTGTGCTTGTTTCTATCCGTTTATATTTGTCAAGCATTTTTATTTATGTTAAATAAGTGCTTGCTGGGGTAGCGGGTTTTTCTGAGAGAGAATCTACGACTGACTTTATTGAGACTTCGAATTTAGAGATTTAGGGACTCATATGTATTGGTGAATATCTCTCTAACATTATTTTTATTTTTTGTGTGAGGGACCCTGTGACTTGGAGTGGCTTTCTTGAAGGTTGATACACTCAAAGTAATTGGAGGCGGTCGATTTTGTGGATCGAGCCCATTGAGGAGGCGTTAAGAAACATTTTTATTTTTTTTGTTTTTTTAGAGAGAGGGTGATTTTTATTTTACCAGTCATTTTCTTGTAATATTTTGCTATAACTACCCATTTCCAATGGTTCTGTTTGGGTTCTCGCACGTGTACCTGAACTGGACATTTGGCCCATCTGGTCCATTAGTTGTGATGCTTGACGTAGATCTAGGACTACACAATAGCTATTAGGGCTACTAGGTTTATTATTACGTTTGTAGTCCCAGGTCTGCACATTCACTTCTAATAGATGCACTAGGCATTCTACTTGGCCAAATTTAACATGTTCTTCACTCGCTAATAGAACTACCTGTCTAGGAGAGATTTTGTGGTGCATGCATCTAGTGTAAATTTCAATTCTGTTTAGCATATTGCACAAAGATTGCAAGGATCACTGTAAGTATCTTTACTTGAGCACACATCATTGTTTAATCAAATTGTGTTGGCTTTTCCGACTCCTTCCTCTGCGTTTTCAAACATAATATTAAAAGGAAATTGGGATAGTTTGGTAGACATGCTTAGTTTTGAACTTCAAAGAAAGTGACCACCTAATAAAAAAAGGACCGCTAAACACTATAAATTAAAGAAAATCAGATAAAATTGTATATCATAATCTTGCAGGGGAGTAACCATGATCCTTTATACATGTACTTCTCCAGACTATGAGTTGGTGGGGACACAGCCTTAAGGTTAGAGCCCAAAACCCTAGATCTACGTCCTAAGTCTTCATATCTGACTATTGTGCGTTTGAGAGCTGCAAGCACATGCCTCTGACCATAGTAGACATTTTGGATGTGTCGGTCTATTATCTCCTTTAGAGGTGTGATACAACCCAACAGTCTGAGAGATCACTCCGTTTAATTTAGGAATAACAAAACCACACCTGGGCATCAAGGTGACACACTTTGTGTGGAATGGATTCATATATTGTTTTATCATCAAATTATAACTGAGAAGATAATCGACTGGTCCTTTACGGGCTTCATTATGTTAAGCTTGTAAAACATGGGTTTGTTTTACGTATCGAATTATATGCGTACAGAGACATTGCACTTGCAAACAACTGATCATGGTTTGTGAATTATTTCCCACCTTCTTTACAAAGATGTCGGAATATTAGTATTCATATCCAAACTCCCTGGGTCGAGCTTACATGACGATGTCCCGACCGTCTTCGTTATCATTTTCATTTCAGAAAAAAAACCCTCTTTTCAAGACGGTTCTGTCTCAACCATCATTTCTTCCACCATCCCCACACATTCCACTCCACTACCCCACTTCTTCTTTGGTTGAGACTTTAAGTTATGAACCTCTAAAAAACTCAGAATCTAATTAATATTATGTGGACATCGTGAGGCAAGCGAATTCAAGGATGGAAAGGAGCATAACCGAACCTGAAAGGGAAACACGATTCCTGAGTGCAATAGACAATTCATTGTTTGAACCATCCCGTACTCAGGATGACTCTCTTCCTGAGTATGACCACTTTTCCTTTGACCATTGATGAACGGATAATCTGCCTCTTTAATAATCTAAAATTGTCGTAGTATAGGAGGCAAATTCAGATCGTCAAAAACCACAATCTTTGAATGTTGTGGAATATTTTAACTTGGCAAGTCTACCAAGGTCGAACACAGGGACACATCTACTTAATCTCTTTATCGAATTTTAATCTAAGAAGTACATGTGTGAATTATTTCTCAGTTTCAGGTCTGCATGATGAACTATGCATTTTATAATGCAATAACATGATGCATGTAATTTTTAGTTTGATTTTTATGCAATCATAAATTAATGAATAAAAAATAATGCAAGGTTATATAAATGCGATGATAATGCAGACAATTATGCCCGAGAAAGATTACATAAACGAGCAATAAAATATGGTTTGAGCTTAGAGTCAATTTGAACAGAATAATAAGAGCAATCATCTAATCAGGGCAACACATATGGAACGCAACATCTCATTTAACATAAAAAATTCACTTCATTTAGAATGATGTCGGATGAGAAAAATAAACATGCCATGATGTAGATGAGGAAACAAGGATCAAAACGATACTAAAATCATGCAATTTTGATCTACGGTGCTCAAGTTATGAAGAAAACAATGCAAGGAATAATTGTAATAAAAATGCAAGAAATAAAAGGATAAATATTACATGTAGGTCCCTAGAGGGACCTAAATGTATACCAAAAACCGCCTGGGCCCCATTGTAATGTTTCCATATCCGCAAGGGCATTTTTGTAATTATGAAATCTGCGAGGATCTCCCTGTAAATTACCCAGGCACGTACGTGAGGCACGTGCCTGGGGACCTGTATGAAATTATCAGAAACTCCTGGGTCTTTCATGCAAATTACCCAAGCCCTCATGTGATGCGCACGTGAGGATCCTAGGCTCGGAGCTTGCAGCTAGCTCGGGCTGACGTGGCATTTATTGGAGGCTCGGATCTGGGTTCGGACCACCCGAGCCTGTAGGTTCCGCACGAAGGCTCGGATGATCAACGTGGTGCCATCGTGGCCATCCGATTGAATTGATCGGACGGTATCTGCATCGTCTCCCTCCGTCACGGGCCCACCGGAGGAGTCGGGGCTCCGGCAGGCTCACTAGAGCTCCATTGTGCCCCGCGAGACTTCTGATGATCGAAGAAGAAAGCTCGAGCCCACGCGAAGCAGCTGGTGATGCGGTGGACCTCCAGAATCAATTGGTTCGACAGATCGATGGCGTGCCACCGGTGGCGAAGGAGCAGATCGGAGCACCTGTGCTAACTTCGACCATTGAAGTCTTGAGCACCTGCAGAGGTTAAGGGTATAGCCGAAGCGTGTTGTGTGTGAGAGGTGGATGGAATGGGGTCACGGGAAGGTGGTCGGAGCGGGGGACCTGGGCTCCTTCTCCGGCGAGGCGGCGAAGAAGGCGGTGGAGTGTGAGGGGTTCTAGAGAAGGGAATTATGGTCGGCGAGGATGCTGGTGGTCGGGAGGAGGTCGTCAGGTGGTCAGGTGAAGGTGAGGCTGATTATAGGCGGAGGGATAAGTGGGAGAAAATACAAGAAAAAGAGGGGGAAGAAATACCTCGTCGGAGCGGGGAATCCGGTGGATGTAGTTGCTCGGGATGAGGCTCATATGAGCCTCGGGGTCATCGCCCAGGTGGGCAGCAGGACCAACGAGCTCGGCGGCCTCCAGAGGCGTCACGACACGGTGGAGGAGTCGAGGGTCAACATCGGGCAATAAGCCGTGATCGCCTCGATGATCCGCCCCTCCGCTGCCACCGGAGGGGCGGGGGAAGCTGGGTGTATGCCTAAAAATGGTGGACGGTGGTTGACGGTGGCGGAGGAGGTGGTTTTATAGGAGGGGGGTCGGGCTTTATGAGGCATTTTTGAGTGGGTTTAGTGGAGGCTGGGATTAATGGCGGCATTAAGTGAGGGTTGCGCGAAGATGGCGGAGGTATGGGGTATGCGCGGCAGCCGTTAGGGAGTGGAGCTGGTTGGAGTTGGCAGCACTAAAATGGAAAGAGGGTGGGGTGTTATGAAGGTGAACGACAATGCTGGAGGAAGACGATGAACAGGTACCGTTGGATCTAGCGATCCAACGGTCAGGATGATGGTGCGGACGGAGGGTTACAAATAGATAGTGGATCTGATCAAATGACGGAGATGGGGGCGCTGATGGATGGATAGGATGTGGTTTTGGAAAAGATCCAACGGCCTGGGGAGAATGGGCTACGTGGAGCGCTATCGACCGTCGGATGCACGTGGGATCGGGCGGCTACAGTAAGGGGGTGATGTGGGATGATGCTGGTCGTCAGATCCGAATAAGATCCAATGGTTGGCGTTTAGGCGCGATGTAGCGGTTGAGATCAGATCTGGAAGTCAAATCTGATGGCCGGAATGGGCGAAGGATCGATGGTCGAGATGGAGGCGGGATGAAGGGGATCGGACGACATATGAAGGGGTCGGTTGGTGGAAGGAGAGGCGGGCCACGTGGGCGGCTCCGAGGGCGCCACGTGGCCCAATTAGAAAATTCTAAAAAGTGAAAATAAAAAAATGTAAAAGAATTAGTTAGATATGAAATTAGGAAAAAAAGTCAAAACATGAAAGTTCCTTGTCTCGACGAGAACTACATGTTTCATGTTGGACAAAAGGCCAAAAGAGTACATTTTTACAAAAAAAGTATTTTTGGAGGTATTTTTAAGGGGGTAAAAACACTGAATTTTATCTTTTGATTTGTTTTTGTATTTTTAGTCTTTTTAAGGGGTAGTGATGTTATGGACAATTGTTCAACTTGATTTTTGTGGGTTTTTGATGATAAAATAATTACAAAGAAAATAATGGTAATTAAATATAATTAATTAAGGTTAAGTATACACAATATATTACAAGATAATAACAGAGAATTAATGATGATTTTTATTGGTTTGATTAAGCCAAGGGGTTTAATTTCCGGATTTTAGCATGATGAATACGAGATTCATCATACCCCTATACTTAAACCATGCTCGTTCTCGAGCATCTAAAGAATGAAGGAGTCGGATTAGTTCCTGACAGTGCGCGTGAAAATCTCAAGGCTCGATCTTTTAAAGACTCTCAATTTAAGAGATCCTAAAATTCTGGGTTTATCCAAGCCTTAGTCAAAGGAATCCAACTTCTCTAATTATCAGACTCTCTTTTTGTACATATAATATAAGGATATGAAATTAAGCATACTGCATTTCGTGAGAGTTTAGTCGAGGCATCACCCAAAGTTCCAGTCCCAAAGACTCTCCTTTAGACCTAATCCTCAACACTAGGGAATAAGTCTATTCTTGCTTCTGTCAACCGTCTCATTAGTTTGTCAGACTTGAAAGTGTAGATGGACGGTCAGATGATGGAGGGCATAGGATTGTGTCTATTTTTCTCTCCCTCACATTGGAACAAGGGGCCTCTCGAGTGCCTTTTTACTCAACACATGTAAATTTTGTTGACCAATGTGTCCGTCAAGAGAGTTGGAGTCGTCTGCACTTGTTTTTTTGGGAGTACACCGGGGTATGTCTCTTTTGAGTATCTAGGATACCTTCGACACCCAGACTTGTAGAATTTACGATGCAGAGCCCTTCTTTTGGTGTCAGCCCGACTCCTCGGTCCTAATTAGCGCTTGGTCCAAGTGGACACTTTGAAAATTTTTGGGAGCGCTCGCCATTGGTGGAAGCTCATTTATAATTTGACTTGGATGATAGAGCTTTTCTTTGACATTTCATTGCTTTTGTTGGCTAGCTCCACTGCTTTTACCAAAAGTTGGCACACACTGATCAACAATTTTCATTACGTTTCATCACACCCTGGCACTTTAGGAATATCAAAGAGATAGCATATGAATCTTGTTCACATATTGGCTAGGGTTTTGCTGTCACTCAGGTTTTCTGAAGCATTCATTAACTTTATCCCATCCTCGAATATCATCAGATCGGGTCTAAACTCAAATCTCTAGTCCTAGTTCCACAAGTGATAACTCAACTCATCTCATCAATCATGCAGTTGTGGAAGTGATTGTGCTGATCATATTCTTTTAAAGGTAGAGATGAAGAGTGCAATATAGCGCTCAAATCTCTCAAACTAGGGAAGTGTGGATAATTAAGTTCAAAACCCTAGTGACTAAGGCATGTTAACTCAGACTTTCAAGATCACAGAAATCCAGTGTCCTTAAAACACTCAAGCCTTGAGTGAATGTGTTTGTGTCAGGAATACACCAACTCCTTAGTTAGTGATTTTTGTGTGATTTTTGGCTTTTGCAGTTTTTTTGGGGTAAGGTTTTTAATTTTCAATTTTTTTAAAAAAATGTTTGGAGAGACAATGACTGACCTAGGTTCAAATGAATAAAAGTATCTACTCTCGGCCAGTATGGGTGTAAGTACGGGCCGATAGACAGACCCTTGTTCCTTAAGGACGGTGCCTTCCGCGGTGTCCTCTAAACCACACACTCTGCTAAGGGAGACCGAAGTTCCCTCACTGAAAGTGTCTACTAAGCCTAGTAGTCCGAGTCTAAATCAAAGAAAGATTTCTATTTTTTCAATATTTTTTTCTTTCTTCTTCTTTTTTTTGAAAAGGAGTATTTAAACAAACTAGTCCCTCAAATTTTAAGAAAACATTTTTACAAGGTTTTTACAAAACTCAGTTCACAAGTTTACCAAAACCAAGCCCGAAAACAAAATTTTCAAAAAGTTTTAAAAATACAAGCTATGACTACAGTAAATATACAATAATATATGGTATACCCCCCTATACTTAAATTTTGCTATGTCCTCATAGCACAAGTACCACGAAGCCTAGGCTCGATCAAATATAGGGTGATATAGCGGAACTGAGGAGGAGGGTCCCCCTATGCTTAGGCTACAAATAGCTTAAGTAATGGATCTAAGTTAGTGGGGTTATTGCGGTCGGAGGGATAATTACACTACGATACAAGGGCGGAGGGGTTGTTTTTACAGAAGATGGTGATCAGGGAGAGAGCGTGAGAGAGAGAGAGAATGATTGTGAAATATACAGAGAGAGAAGGGAGGGGGTGAGTGTATATGTGCAAGTGTGTATGTGAGGGGGGGGGGGGGTAGATCATCAAGTGATCTAACTTTTTTTACCTTTTTTTCTCTCTTTTTTACGCGATATGCAAGTCCTCTAATGAGGACTGTTAAAATAAACATGCACATGCAACATTTTTTTTACAGTATGCTAATGCAAGTTGACTGATAAAAGATCCTAGGATTTCCTTCGCCAATTCTTCTAAGGCCTCTTCAGCGGAAGCTCCCGACTTCACGCCTCCATGAAGATCAAGAGTCCACGATTTTCATGGGCCCTGCCACAAAAGAGAAAAGTTAGAAAAATTCCAAGGAAATTAAACAGCAGACATGATGCAAAAATGATGCATGAAATGAGGACCTGTAATTCTTGAAAAAAAATATTCAACAAAGATGAGTCAAAATTCAACAATTAAATTAAGTTAAGCTGTATCCCCGGCAACAACGCCATTTGATGAACAGATAATCTACCTCTTTAATAATCTAAAATTATCGTAGTATAGGAGGCAAATTCAGATCATCAAAAACCACAATCTTTGAATGTTGTAGAATATTTTTACTTGACAAGTCTACCAAGGTCGAACACAGGGACATAGCTACTTAATCTCTTTATCGAATTTTGATCAAAGAAGCACATGTGTGAATTATTTCTCAATTTCAGGTCTGCATGATGAACTATGCATTTTATAATGCAATAACAAGATGCATGCAATTTTTAGTTTGATTTTTATGCAATCATAAATTAATGAGTTAACAATAATGCAAGGTTATATAAATGCGATGATAATGCAAACAATTATGCCCGAGAAAGATTACATAAACGAGCAACAAAATATGGTTTGAGCTTAGAGTCAATTTGAACAGAATAATAAGAGCAATCATCTAATCAGGGCAACACATATGGAACGGAGCATCTCATCTAACATAAAAAATTCACTTCATTTAAAATGATGTCGGATGAGAAAATTAAACATGCCATGATATAGATGAGGAAACAAGGATCAAAATGCCACTAAAATCATGCAATTTGGATCTACAATGGTGAAGTTATGAAGAAAACAATGTAGGGCATAATTGTAATTAAAATGCAAGAAATAAAAGGATAAATATTACATTTAGGTCCATGGAGGGACCTAAATGTAAATACCAAAAGCCGTCTGGGCCCTATTGTAATTTTTCCATATTTGCGGGGGCATTTTTGTAATTCTGAAGTGCTACAAGGATCTCCCTGTAAAATACCCAGACACACACGTGAGGCACGTGCTTGGGGACCTGTATGAAATTATCAGTAACTCCTGGGTCTTTCATGCAAATTACCCAAGCCCTGAGGAGCCTAGGCTCGGAGCTTGCAGCTGGCTCGAGCTGATGTGGCATTTGCTGGAGGCTCGGATCTGGGTTCGGACCACCCGAGCCTGTAGATTCCGCACGAAGGTTCGGATGATCAACGTGGCGCCATCGTGGCCTTTTGATTGAATCGATCGGATGGTATCTGCATCGTCTCCCTCCGTCGCGGCCCACCGGAGGAGGCGGGGCTCGGCGGGCTCGCTAGAGCTCCACCGTGTCTCGCGAGACCTTCTGATGATCGGAGAAGAAAGCTCGGGCCCTCGCGAAGCAGCTGGTGATGCGGCGATCCTCCAGTTGCAATTGGTTCGGCAGATCGATGGCGTACCACCGATGGTGGAGGAGCAGATCGGAGCACCTGCGCTAACTTCAGCCATTGAAGTCTTGAGCACCTGCAGAGGTTAAGGGTATAGCCGAAGCGTGTTGTGCGTGTGAGGTGGATGGAATGGGGTCCCGGGAAGGTGGTCGGAGTGGGTGACCTGGGCTCCTTCTCCGGCGAGGTGGCGAAGAAGGGGGTCGGAGTGTGAGGGGTTCTGGAGAAGGGAATTATGGTCAGCTAGGATGCTGGTGGTCGGGCAGAGGTCGTCAGGTGGTCAGGTGAAAGTGAGGCTGATTGTAGTCAAAAGGATAAATGGGAGAAAACACAAGAAAAAGAGGGGAAGAAATACCTCGTCGGAGAGGGGAATCCCGGTGGGTGTAGTTGCTTGGGCTGAGGCACAGATGAGCCTCGGGGTCGTCGCACAGTCGGGAAGCAGGACCAGCGAGCTCGACGATCGCCAGAGGCGGCGTTACACAACGGAGGAGCCGAGGGTCGACACCGGGCAATAAGCCGTTATCGCCTCGAGGATCCGCCCCTCCGCTATCACCGGAGGGGTGGGGGAAGTTGGGTGTATGCCTAGAAATGGTGGACGGTGGTTGACGGTGGCGGAGGAGGTGGTTTTATAGGAGGGGGGTCGAGGTCGGGCGTTACAGAGGGGATGAGGCGTTTTTTAGTTGAATTAGTGGATGCTGGAATTGATGGCGGCGTTAAGTGAGGGTTGCGTGAAGATGGTGGAGGTATGGGGTATGCGGGGCGGCCGTTAGGGAGCGGAGCTGGTTGGTGGTGGCGACGCTAAAATGGAGACAGGGTGGGGCGTTACGACGGTGAACGACACTGCTGGAGGAAGACGATGAACATGTACCATTGGATCTAGCGATTCAACAGTCAGGATGATGGTGCAGACGGAGGGTTAGGATTAGACAGTGGATCTGATCAAATGTCGGAGTCGGGGGCACTGATGGATGGATAAGATGTGGTTTTGGAAAAGATCCAACAGCCTGGGGAGAATGGGTTACGTGGAGCACTATCGACCGTCAGATGCATGTGGGATCGGGCAGCTACAATGAGAGGGTGACGTGGGACGATGATGGTCGTCAGATCCAAAGAAGATCCAATGGCTGGCGTTTAGGCGCGATGTAGCGGTTGAGATCAGATCTGGAAGTCAAATCTGATGGTTGGGAATGGGCGAAGGATGGATGGTCGAGATGGAGGCGGGATGAAGGGGATCTGACGGCACCTGAAGGGGCTGGGTGGCGGAAGGAGAGGCGGGCCACGTGGGTGGCCCCGAGGGCGCCACGTGGCCCAATTAGAAAATTCTAAAAAGCGAAAATAAAAAATGTAAAAGAATTAGGTAGAGGCGAAATTAGGAAAAAGTCAAAACATGAAAGTTGCTTGTCTCGACGAGAACTACAAGTTTCATGTTGGACAAAAAGCCAAAAGAGGTCATTTGTACAAAAAGTATTTTTGGAGGTATTTTTAAAAGGGTAAAAACACCGAAATTTATCTTTTGATTTGTTTTTGTATTTTTAGCCTTTTTAAGGTGTAGTGATGTTATGGATAATTGTTCAACTTGATTTTTGTGGGTTTTTGATGATAAAATAATTACAAAGAAAATAATGGTAATTAAATATAATTAATTAAGGGTTAATTATACACGATATATTACAAGATAATAATAAAGAATTAATGACGATTTTTATTGGTTTTATTAAGCCAGGGGTTTAATTTGCGGCTTTTAGCATGATGAATACGAGATTCATCAACCATACACTTGAAATATATAGTCAAGGAAATAGGACTCATGACCAAACCATGTATGCATAAAATGACTATTGCTCAACTCTGGATTGCATGCCCGAGTCACATCACGATAAGTACGGTTATTCCTCTCCTAGTCATGAGATGATTGCGGATGACATAGCTCAAATTAACCAGAGAGTCGATGCTTTAACTGTCTAACTTGATAGTGTCATCCATATAGTTAAAGAAATGATTAACAACCAAAAAGGAGTGGGGTTACCACAAAGCGAAACGAAAACACATCATGTGCAATATATTTAAGCACATACACTACAAGCACCCAAGACCACTAACCTACACATTGGTGATTCCACTTACTCTAAAAAATTAAAAAATGTACAAAATTAAGATGGAAGCATTTTGTAAAAGCTTGATCTTAGAGCATCCATTAATCAGTAGGGTATGTGCCTGATCTTCATAAATTTGTAAAGAGTCGATTATCACTTAATAAGACAGGAAAGAAGCAATCAAGAACCGAATTTCATCTAATTATTATGACCAGTTCATTGGTGATGACTCGAAAAACAAAAGTCCATAAAGTTAAGCAACCGACCATGGTTAATTGTGAAATTAAGGATATTGAATTTGCCCATGTTTGGATAGATGACGACTCCACTTTAAGCATCCTCCTCAAAGTCCATGTTTGATCAACTCAAAATTGGACTGCTCAAGAAGACTAGAGTGATCGTTCAACTGCCTGATAGATCCATAAAATGATCAAGATAATTATTTCTATCGTTATAAACTACCAAGAGTTCAAACATAGAGTTGACTTTTAATTTCTTAGACATTACTGCAAACAAGAGATTTAAAGGCTGTTTTGATTTATTAAAAGTAATAAAACACAATAAAATGCAAAACTAAAATTACTGGTTCAAGATGGGATTAGTATGAACTAAAGTTGATTTTTTAGAGAATTTAGGCAACAACGGTGATGAGGGGAGATGAGAGAGTTAATGATGGCAAGAGGAGGCTGTTGGCGGTGGTAGATGGTGTCGGGAATACACAAACTGACTGTGGTGGCGAGAGGATGACATGTAGGTTTAGGATGAGGGGGTATGAGAACTGCAATCTAAGAATGTCGCTCTAATTACACGTGGAGATAAAATAATGATATCTTATTATTGATGCCATAGGGTTCACTTATATAGAGAGGAGAAACCTTGCTTGGCAAATTACATAATATAGACAGAAAGAAAATGAAATACATGAAATATGAAAAGATACAAATAACTCTTAGCAGAAGTTCCTTCTAGACTACGGATATGTGAACACGGATACCTTCCTCATGCTATACCGTGGAGACTTTGCATACCTACCTAGTTTAGAGCTCAGAGGGGGCATAGCTATGTCAGACCCGAGGGGATGTACAATCACCGACACTTACAGCTACAGTCATATATCGAACGGACATTCGGGATAATGAAGGCTCGCTTCGTGGGACATAGAGGAGAGTTGACCGAGTCTTTGATTATTTTGGGAAATTCGTTCTTAGACTTTGTCAAAGAACACAATCGATTGTGAAATGCAAGACATAAAATTTTTGACTTGGATCAAAGTAATCAAATTCTCAAGGACACACCTTGTCCAGAGTCAACCAAACAATATGTTGACAACCGTGACAAAGAGGAGACTACAGAGTCGAACACTTCATATGATAAAAACCTCTCCTCGGGAACCATAGACTCAAGATATGATTGAAAATCTACTAAATTCCCTAACTAATTCGTGTGGATTATTAATGTGTTGTTTCGTTGCAGGCAGGCAAATTGTGGTTGTTCAAAAAGAACACTTAAATTAATTCCAATCAATTTTAATGCAAAAGCGGTCAAATTTTATTTTATTTTATTTGGGCAAGCCCTCGAACACATTGATGCAGCTTTCTCCGTAGGTTATTTTTTCAGATCGATTAGCGATTAGGTTTTCGAAGGAGCATTTTTTTTGAATTTTATACACAAATTAAATGAAATGCAAATTCAGACTAAATTAAGGGAGTTTTCATAAAATACTAGTTAATTCGAGTCCAGAAATCCTAAAACTTGGCCATAAGGTGAATGCATACAAATTTAAGCTACTATATTTTTTAGATTTTTATAATTGAAAATAAATTTACCCTGGATTAAATAATGCAAGAAAAGTAATCTAAAGTAAATCAATTAAAATAAATACCAGAAACATATATTTCTCATAGACAAAATTATTCTAGATAGATCTAATGAGAGGTGCCTAGAACAATTTTATTTTCCAAAAAATGTTGTGGTTGGTCAATTAAAATCCATACTTATATCACAAACTATTTATTCAAGGCAATCTATACATGCAATTAACATGAGATTTGATTATATAATAAAGAATAGTCAATTATGCAAAGTTTTATTTTTAAGGATTTTTTTCAAACAATTAGTTATTTAATGGGAATTAATTAATCACATAAGCATGAATTATATAATATTTCACCACAAGAAATTAATAAATCAATCCAAGCCACAAAAATTCCAAGTAATTAATCACATGAAATATAATTAATTGTTCAATATAGTGCAAATTTAATTAAAATGAAGACAAATGATGCTCTAAAATGGAGTTCAAACAAAGGAGTCTTTATGCGAAATACAAGGAATATATAACTAAAATAAATGCTAGAAGGGCTAAAAGGAGATTATCAATTTCTATAAAGGGGATTTATGCAATTATTCCAAAGGGAGGCATCGATAAAGATTCAAAGTACGTCGAGGATGGGGCGCACAAAAGTCACCCGCCTCACGTGTGATGCATGTGCGTCTGGGAAACTCAGGTCAAGGATGTGAACCACACATCTACACAACTTGTGGTGGGACGCTCGAATCTCTCAAGGCTCGAGGCTCAGTCGTGGTTCGGAGAGAGAGAGAGAGATATTGTGTTTGTGGCACATGTGACGCCACCAGGGCCACCCAATGAAGACCAGGAAGTGGCTGCTTCTCTCGACCCCTTCCTTCTTAATGTAAACATGTGGATCCTTTCGAGGGTGGGATCATTAGAGCATCGATGCTCTAATGATTGAAGCTACAACTCGAGGGGTAGATCATGGATGTTTGTCTAGTCAGACTTGGGGAGGATCTGCTACAAGTCCCTGGTATGGTGGCGGAGTACTAAGATGGATGTGCTACCGCGGATGAACACTGCACAGAGGAGCTCCGAGGTACTCCATTCAATGGGTGTCTACAAATGCTATTGACCCAAAAACACAAAGAGAGCGAGGGAATAGACATGTGAAGCTCCTCGATCGGGCGAGGGTTAAGGAGCAAGGTGATGAAGGGGAGTGGGAAAACAGAGGTTCATGTGCGACGAAGAAGATGGAAACCAACGAGCTCAGTCCTTTGCAAGGACCAAAGGGAATCATAATGGAAGATATGATGGAAGGTGATGGTTCTAACATGTAGAAGAAAAGGTGTTTGATCTGATTTCGTTGATGATCGAGAGGATATGGAATTTTGGGGAAGAAGAAAGAGTAGCGTAATAGGGAATAACTGGAATAAAATAAGGAGAAAAGAAGGGAAAAGAAATAGGAAAGAAAAAGTTAGAGATGCTACCTGGAGGATTGTGATCAGATGTGCATGTGGAAGGGCTCCTATTGGAGCTGCAGTCTTCGCTTGACGCGACAACACATAGAGCTCAACAGCTTCTTGAATCAGAGCTATATAGTCTTCATGATCCTTGGATCTTTCCTGAGAAGGGTACCGACCTTTGCTCAAGGAACGCTAGTGCTCATTGTCATCGAAGGGGGAACTGAGCTGTGGTTTTCTCTATGATCGGTGGATGTGACGGAAGGGAGGCGAAGCTCACATTTTGAGGGATTATCGTTAGGTCCTCCCGCATAGGGTGGATGAGTGGTGTGACATGGAACAAGAAGGGAAGATGTCAGAGAGAGTCGTGGTTGGACTTGGTCGATCGATGGAGAGATGGAGCGTCGAGGGGAAGGCGATGGCCGAAGCTTGCGCAGGGGAGTTGACGAGGTGGTCATCGGGCATGCAGAGGAGTCAATGGGCGGTCGAGGAACCCAAAAGTAGGAGACAAAGCATGGTTCGAACGACCATGGAATTGATATGTGGCCAGGAGGGAGAGAGATATAAAAGAAATTAGAATAAAAAGAAAAGTAAATTGGATTAATAAAAGGGATGAAATGATTTGGCCCGCTAAATGAAGGGGTACTCCATCCAACGACCCAAATAAGGGGGCAGCTAAATGAGTAAGTAGTGAAATCAAAGAAAAATTGTAATAAAATATAAACCACCATCAAATCAAAAAGTGTCTTCATAGAAGTTGTTCATCTCAATGAGATATGCAACTTTTGTGAAGAGACTAAAACCAAAAGAAGTCATTTGTACAAAGTGAAATTTTTAGTGGTATTCTATGTACATAAAATACCATATCTTTATATTTTGCACTTTTTTATGATTTTTAGATAAAGAAATATTCTAATTAAAGTCCAAAAAATAAAATATAAATATTTACACATTAATCATTTTTTTGGATTTTTTGTGATTGATAAAAATAAAGAAATAAAATCCAAGGGACCTATGTACGTACCATATATACAAACTCACAATACTCTGATTTCTTTCATTTTTTATGTCATTTTTTATTTTGGATTTTTGCACACTTTATTAAGACATAAATCTAAGAAATGAAATGAAAAATTAGCAAAAACTTAATGAAGTAAGTATGTACATAAAATAACGAGTCAAAGTTAGTAAATACATACAATATACAACGTGAACCCAAATCCAAGTTTCACATATAACTCTATTTTTTAATTTGGTCTTAATTTGTAGGTAGTTAAATGTACATTAATTTGAAAGTGGGTATAGGTTCATATGAGACTATATGTGAGAGATATTTGCATTTACAAGTTTTTGTCTCAAAACCAGGATTGGATTTTATTTTACATATATACAAGTTAGTATTTTTCTGATATTTTTCATTTATTTATGTTTGTAGTATGTACTCAATGGAGTTGATTTTAATTTGATTTGGAGTTAACATGGGAGAATAAAATTGTGAAAAGTTGGTTATTATACGTGTGATTATATTACAAACAATTTTTGGCTTCTTATTAATGCGAACATGAATGATAAAATATGGATATTATTTACACATGTATGTATGATGATAATGCAGTGTTAATTCCTAAATACAATTAATTACTTGAGAACATAGCTCTATTTTCAGCTTTTTAAAGCGATGAATCATAGATTCATCAACCCACTGTATCTAATCCTCGCTCATCCCAAGCAAATAAAATGAATGCATAAGTGAAATGAGATTGGGTTCCATACCAAGTTCATGAACAAAAGATGACTCAACCTTTGGACTAATATTGTGGCAGAACTCCTTATGAGAATTAGGGTGTTTAAACCAATGGCCTCTAAGTTATACAAGTCATCATCCAGATTTGACTCAAAAGTCATCTTAGATCAACCCCCTTCCAAAGCATAGTTCATGAACATTGTTAATTGTCTCTTATGTAAGAGGGTGTTAGCTCTTCCCATTCTAAATGTCAAACTACCATCCAATCTCCTCAAGTAACTCGTCCACGAGGAGTCATGTATTTCCTTCTAAGTTCAAGTACTGCTTGTATCACAAATGTAATAAGGAGGTGAAGTTGGAGCCTAGCCAATGGTAGCTAAGTCTCCTATTTGAAAGCTTGACCTGTGTAGCCAAGTCCTCGTTATGCAAGCATTGGACCATTGTGGTCAAGAAATTGAGACTCTAATATTTTTGCCCTGCATTAATTTTGGGACCTTTTTGGCCCATTTCATTCAGGGTATTGATTTTTTTGTATAAATGTGAACACCCAAGTGAAGTGGTTACATTGGCCCCCGCCTCGAGTGAACGGCTAGGACTAGCAGTCTATCCCTTATCCGAAGCTTTTATCTCAACATGTTACTCTATTTTTTAGATGTCCACCCTACCAAAGAAAAAGACACATAGTCTTCCAACATTCCATCTGAGTTGAGCAAAGTATGCGGTGCTAGAGTACAGATTAATTCCCTATCTAGGAGTCTACTCAGAACGAGGCAATCCGGTTAGACACTAAGAGTCAAAATTAAGACATTGTTTTATGAAACTTGGAGAATTAAGTCTATGACTTGAAGATTCTAAAATCCTATTTCTCAGTGAAGTTCCTCTAAAAATTTAGTGGATTAAGGTCAAGTAAATAGCATTTTTAATTTTTACTCATGACTCAGTTCAGAGCATGATGGCTTTCCACTTTATACATGTGCATGATATGTTGAATGATATGCAAATGAAATACATGAATGTTGTAATTTTTTGAATGAATGAGAAGCCATTGTTAAGTAGGGTATTGTACAAGAAAATTTAGTTACAAGTTTAGAAATGATTCACATCATGTATTATATACAGAAATATATGTGAAAGTATGAACTATGGGTAAGTATATATGTAATATATACACACCCCATATACTTAGCATGTGATATGTCCTCAAAGCACAATAGGCGAGGAAGAGATATAGCTCGTTCCAAGTGTAAGAGAGTGAGAAGAATAGAGGTATAGAAGTCGACCTCCCCCTTATAATTAGGCTATGGTCAGCCTAAGTGTAGAAGAGATCGCTAACAGGGCGGGCGTGGTTAAGAGGAGAAGGAATGGATGGATATACAATGTGAGCATCAGTCCCACCTGTACTTTGGCTACGAGCAACCTAAGCAAGAAAAGAAGTCAAGCATGGGATCGATGTGAAAGGGTGGGGTATAAAAAAGAGAAAGAAAGAACGAAGTGAGTAACTCGAGTCACTAACCTCCCTATACTTAACATCTAGTCATCCTAAACATAGCCAAAAAAATAAAGATGAGATGGAACTAGGGCAAGTGATGCAAATAATGGGAGAGGGAGGTAATAACAAAAAATCTATACAAGGCGGAGAGAGAATATACATGGATCAAGAAGGTTTACGGTAAACCTTCTTACAGGAACAAAGAGGTAAGGAATGTATATGTGTGGCTGTCGAAATCGTCCTCAGAGGAATAATAGTGAGGGGAAGGGATTGTCCAATGAGGGTTGATACACGACTGCTTGCTCGGATAGGGCTTAATAACAGAGGAACTGAGCTCACTCATATAGATCACCTCATCCAAACCTGATGAGGAATCCTTAGAAAATCCCTTCTCCTGCATGTCGAAGGCAACTTTCTTAATCAATTTTCTATGACACGAAGAACTAAGAGGAAAAGGAGAGTGATACACGTTGAGGGGTTGGGGGAACACCTTGTGGAGTTAGGTCTCATATTCTTCTCACTGGATAACCAACGTGAGGTAGCATCCTCTTTCTTGGGTTGGAATGGTATGGTAATGGTTGGCTATCTATGTATAAGTCGTAGAGATGATATGTAGAAGGATGCGATTGGTTGTGGCAGTATAGGCATGGGAGTCGGATTACTGAAATGGCTGAGACAATCGAACAATAGCGGGTCTAACTCTGAGAGAGTTTTTGTTTGCGAGTCCTTTATATAATATGTCTCGGTGGTGGTGATGCAATCATTAGGAAAATGTGGGGGTGTGGGGAGTCTATGAACCAATAGTTAGCTCAGTTGTTAGTATTTAAAGTGTAGTAGAGATATCAGACTCGTCTCTCTCTCTCTCGACGGTCACGAGTGTCTGCGGCTATGTGGTTGGCCTTGGATTGGAGTGTGTCCTCAAAGGTCACGTGAGGTCGATGTGTACCCAATGTTGGGAACTCGGTCGTCTGAGTCTCACAATCTATAGTTTCCTTAATCAAGGTTAAGAATAGATTCCCAAAAACAATTGGAGACATGATGAACACTCTTCGGTGCTCAATATCAATGCCTATAAAGTTCACTTTTAGTGGAGAACCTTAGAAATTAACGGTGATTGAAATAATCCCTCTCGACCGTTTGATGGATCGATCAACCGACTACACAATTACTCTCAATTTCCCAAGTGGTCTGAGTTTGGGCTTGTCAAACATGGAGGTTAGGAGGATATATGTGTCATCATTGATTCTAGCATGGGTAAAGATGGTATATTTGATTTTGCATTCAACACTAGGCAACCACTTCACTCTTTGGCTTTTGGTATTTCTCCCCATCACCAAGGAGGTGGTCATAGACACTAGGTGTCTCTCAGTCCTTGTCCTCTTATTGCCCGACCTCTTAGGTGTTAATTTACTTCTCATAAGTCTTTTGAGGTCTAAAAATTATTCTATGGCCTTTATTAAGAGAAACTCTATAATCAATTCTTCAGCAATCCCTCAGGGAAGAGCTCATTTTTTAATATCTTTTCATTTTCATTGTTTATGGTCTTTTTGGTTTATCAAATTTTTTATATCTTTTTAGTATATTCAGTTTTTGGTATTTTTATTAGATCAATGGAGAAGTCGGTGGTTTGCGATTGATAAACCGGGGATCAGAGGGTCGTGATGATGCACAAAGCGAATCAACAGTCGGTGTGTTGACCACTCAATAATCCTCAATTTAATCAACAATTAACCCACACTACAGATCAATAGTTAGAAATAAATGTGGAGTTAAAATTTATTTTTAACTCTGCACAAAAGGTGTATAACAGTCAAGTATGCAGAGAGTTCGAACACAGGGAGCAAACATGGTAGAGCAATTACATGTGTGTGTATGTGAGTGATGTCTACACTATGCAAAGCAAAGAAATTTTTGTGGGTTTTGAACTTTTTAATTTTTTTAATTTTTAATTTTTAATTTTTAATTTTGTATTTTGGTTTTTAATTTTTTGATTTTTATAATTTTATATTTTATATATTTTTTGTTTCTTTTTCAATATTGGAATATATAAACAAGGTAATTAAAGAAGTGCTAGACTATTTATAAAACTATGCAAAAATGCTCAAAAATTCAGAGATAAAATCTTTTTGGTATTTTTATGATTTTCTACTGTTTTTGGGATTTTTGGGTATTTTTCAAAGTGTTTTTGGTGTTTTCAAACACTGAAATAGACCAAAACAGTGGACAAGCTACTGGCTGGAGATAAAATGAGAATTAAAAATAGCAAATAGCCACAAAATTTTTCCACACTAATTTTCAAATAAATATAATCAGAACAGGAGACTTTAGGACTTGAGTTTACAAATTTTGGAGTTTTCTACAATTTTATAGATTTTTTCAAATTTTTTATGTATTTTTGAATTTTTAAGGTTTTTCTTTTGAGATTTTTAGGGATTTTTGGATTGACACTAATATGGGATGAAATAAACAAAATATATTTTTTCTAAAATTTTTCAAAAGGTTTTTATAATTTTTATGTATTTTCTAATGCAAACAGGGAAATAAATGCACGTTTTTGATTTTTAATAAATATGAAATGCAATAAAAATGCAATGCAAAAAAATATGACGTGCAAAAACAAGTTAACAGGAACTTAAGTTAATTTTTATGGAAATTTTCGAGGCAAAATGGTCAATTAACTAAATAAATCAAGAATACAAAAATGATTCAGCCTGGCAGGGGTATAAATGCAACAAAGCAAACAAGCAGGGGCACGGATGCAAAATTTCCACAAAAATTTATACTGAATAAAATAGTTCCTGCACTAAATATTAAATGCCAAAACCGCGCGGGCCTTGCCGCAAAATACCCACGCGCACGTGCCACGTACGTGCGCTTGGCTGGCAAGGGCCGGAATGTAATTACCAGAACTATAGGCAGTTTTTAGCAAATATTACAAAAAGTTAATAACTGCAGATGAAAGTTTCTGTCGTAATTAATAATCCACAAAAATGCCGAGGTATCTTGCAAAATCGCCCAAGCAAGGGGCTCGATCCGACGGTGTGGCCTCAGCCACTAGTCCACGTGTCAAGGCTTGGACGGCTGATACCCCTTCGTGATCCAGCGGCCACGATTAGAAGCTGATGACGATCGAACAGCAGGGCGCGTGTTGGATCTAACGGCAGTGAGAAGATCTGGGGCGCCCTCATGATCCGATGGCGGAAAGGAGCTGACGAAGAACAAGGAAGAACTTCGCCGGGGCAAAGTTCCTCCGGCCTTGTCGCACCTCCCCGACGTCCGTAGCTGCTCCAAAATGGCCCCCCGGGCCTCCTGCGGCGGTCTTCTAATGGTTGGGCGCTCCAAAAAGCTCCGGCTACAACCGGAGGACGTACGCGAGGGTGGCGGAGCTGTGGGCTCCAGGAACCTCAACCGCGCACCTCACTGAGCCCCAGGTGTTCCAGTTTAAGCATAGACCTGCAAAAAGAGTGAAAGGGGTCGAGGGCAAACTGCCTCGACCCCCGCAACGGGGTGATGGAAGCGTAGGGAGTGGAGTAGAAGCTCGCCGGAGCAAGCTCCGGCGAGATGGTGTAGTTGCGATCGGAGAGGCGTAACGTGGACTGGATAGGTGGAGAGTGATCCTACTGCTAGGGGAAGTAAGGAAAAACAAGATAAATAAACAAAGGCCTCGACTTGGCCGAGACCAAGGAGGAAGGGACCTCATGGCGGCGCGGCCGTCGGAGATGGATGGAAGCACGCCTGGGCACGCGTCGCACCTCAACAAGATGCTGGGATCACCCCCTGTCACCGGGGATCCCAGGCTAGCACTCGGAAGTCTCAACCAATGCCAAAAAGGCGGTCCAAAGAGAGAAGGAAGAAGTGGGTGGTCTTTTGAAGTAGTGACACAGGGGCTCAAAGATCGAGATGCAAGGAGCGCCACACGATCCAATCCCCAATGTAAGCTGAGGGCGGGTATCATGGAAGCATGGGGAGAAAAAGTGCAAAAGAAATCATCACGAAAGGAGCAACGAGGCGACCTCGAAAAAATCGAGAAAATTGGTCAAAACCCATTTCTGACACAAGGCAGGGAGTTGGGCAGAGAGTTGACCCGAGGTCAACTCTCCAGCCCTCCTGGTTGGTCCACGTGGACCAACCAGGAAAAAGCCTGAACAAAATGTTTTGTAAATTCAAATTAAAATAGTAAATGACATTATTAAATTTAGGTTGTTAAATAAAAATAGTTATTATTTTATGTAGTATTTTATTCTGCTTTTTAATTATTTTTATGGAATATATTTTTACAAGTTTACTTTTATACCCCTTATAGGTATATTATCTATATATTTTAATATTTCTATTTTTATTTTGTGATTATAATTTTATTATTTTTATTTCTTATTATATAAAATTATAAAATACTTTTATATACACAAATATATTTTTATTTTATTTTTCTGATATGTTTTGTATATTTAATAAAATATAAATAGGTATTGTATAGGTATGGGTATAGGTAGTTTACCTATGTAATCTATATATGTTTATTTTTATTTTAAGTTTTCTTTGCATTTTTATTCTGATTTTAATGTACATATATATTATAAGTAATATTTACATAATTATAAAAATATAAAAAATATAAAAATATTGAATAAATAATAAATTGAATATTTTAATCTGTACAAGTATACAATGTGGGTCCAAAACTCAATTTTCAAACCGTAGCTCCGCCAAATGCGAAGCCACCATCATTGGATAGATTATTTTATTCTATATACAATTAAAGGTGAGTTTGCTGCATTTGGAGTTGTCAGTTGTGAGATACGGGTATGGGAAGTTGGGATTCTGGATTTTTATTCAGACCATAACTTTTTATCTGTACATTATTTTTCTGTGAAATCAATTTTGTATTTTTCTTTATTAAATTATCTACAACTTTCATGTACAAAGTTTCTTTATTTGATGTATAAAAAGTGGAACCAAAAATAGGTCCCAAAATGAGTAAAGAATGAATAGAATTACTAGGTGTTTGACCCTTATCTCCCCCTACTTTATTCCTTGTCGACCTATTCATCAAGATGCCTAGGTTTCGGGGTTTCGGATCATAAAATATTTACAATATTTTATTCTTTTTCTTTTCTTTTATTTATTCTATAATTTTGGATTTAATTACAGTATTTTACACACTAATGAGATGCACATGCATGAATGCTAAGATGCCGTATTTAAGGCTATTTACAGGCATTTGCTAGGATTTTTGGTGCCAAAATGATAGAATAAAGATGATGAAATGTGGATTCATCATCCCCCTATAATTTACCTTTGCTAGTCCCTAAAAAACACTTATGCAATAAGTGAAAAAAAGAAAAAGAAAGAAAAGAAAAAGAAGAACTTGGATTTAGTTTAATTATCAAACTTGTCTTCACAAAATCAAAGATTGGAGCTTAAGTGGGACCATGGGAATTTTAGTGCGGGCGGAACCTTAATGGGAACTGAATTTGAAATCCAACAGTCCCTGAGAATCCCAAAACTCTGCTCAAGTCTCCTCAATAGCCAGGTCAGAAATACTTCAACTCATACGCAAACTCTTATGACTATGAATCTGACTCGTACAGTGTAAGTGATGGTGGCTCTCCCCAACTAGAATGACAAAGAAACTGACTTCTCCAGTACGACAACCCAATGATTCCCCAATCCAACAACTCATCCCTCAAGGAGCAGGGTATTCCCTTCTAAGTTCAAGTGGCAACCGGCTCAAGAGGAGGAGGTGAAGAGAAGAGAAAAAATGGACGGTAGCCAGTGTAGCTACACATCCTAGGATGCAAGACCAGTGTAGTCAAGTCATCCAGCTGCAGGCTCACATGTTTGACTTTGAAGCTCAAGCTTGCTTATTTGACTTTACAACATATGTACACTCCGGCAGGCATTTTTATTTTTGTACAGGCCTTTCCACTTTTTTTTGCATTTTTTTGAATACTATATACAACAGCATTTACGTAGGGAGTTTTTCCTCTTGAGCCAGTAGACTGTCCCTCTTTTGAAGCTTTATTGCAACCCACGATCTCCTATCCTTGAAACTCATCACTACTGGACGGGTTGGGGCGCACTTCCCTCCCTAGAGGAGGACAAATGTTTCCATCTGTGTGCGTCTCATACCGACAAATCCAATCCCCTCACCACTCCAACTGAGTTGAGCCATGTGAAAGGTGCAGGTGTCCAAGTTAGGTCATTATCAACAAGAGTCATGCGTGTGCTCCGAAATACTCTACTTAGGCAGTCAAGAATCCATTGAACCAAGTCCCGTGATCCTTAAAGAATTAAGTCAACTAGACCTGAAGTACCTCAAACCCAGTTCCTATAAGGTTCCTGTTATTAGGTAAATTATAAGGTCCAATCAACCTCCAATCTCCGGATTTTACTTAGACTCGTTCAACTATCAAACTCAATCCGAAAAATGCGAATGCTATGCAATGCGATGCAGAAAACATTTTTGTGATGCAATTTTCAAAGATTTTGAACTTTTTATGGATTTTTGAAAAGATGATGCATGCATTTTTTGTATTTTTCAAAAAGATTTTTCAAATGTTTTTGGATTTAAATTTTGCAAATGTTTTTGGGAATTTTGAAAACAAAAAGGTTTTGGCTGAAAACAAGGTTAAAAATATGTACACGGGAGTGCTTCTTAGATTTACAAGAAGTGGATTTTAAGAAATTACAGGGTAAGTGCTCAATTGTATAAGTATATAGTGGATTTTGGTGAGATGTAAGTATTCCTCAAACTTATTTGACACATGCTTTTCAAACAATTTTGAAAACTATAGTCCAAAATAATTTTTACAATCATTTTACAATCATGTACACACATTTGAAAATTATTTTGCAAAGATTTTCCAAACAGTATAGATAGATTTTTCAAATATTTTTGCAACCATTTTTCAAACAATTTGCAAATCATTTTTCAAACATTTTATTTCACACAAAGAAAATAAATTTTACAGACCACACATTTTTACACAGGTTGAAAACATGTAACAAAACATTTTCAAAATAGTTTTCAATAGATGTTCAGATTTTCAAACAATTTTTCAAACATTTTGCAAAAAACATTTTCACCTGATTTATTAATCAGTATATACAAAAAGAATTTGAGGAACAAACACCTTTTTATTAAGGTTTTTTAATGAATTTTAAAGAATTATTAGCCATATTATTAAGAAAATACGAAAGTACAAGTTATGGCTAAAGTATATACACAGTATATACGACCCCCCTATACTAGCTGGAGCTATGTCCTCATAGATCAGAGAGAAAATAGAAGACATAACTCGTACTGAGTATAGAAAAGTCTAAAGAATAAGGAACGAATGAATGAACGAATGAGAAGTCGACCATCCCCCTATACTTAGGATCAAATAATCCTAAGTATAGCAGACTGTACACAACGCAGGGAGGGTCAAGGGTGGGAATGAACAGATCGTACTCAGATTGTCTCCCCCTATACTTAGGGTAAGATATCCCTAAGTATAGACGAGAAGAGGAGACAATGGAGAGGATCGATGACTCGATTCAACTCGGGGTGCACACCCCCTATACTTAGGACAAAGTACGTCCTAAGTATGGAAAACTGTCTACAAGGGCGGCACCTTTTTTATAGATGAAGAAGATAGAAAAGGGAAAGAAGAAATCAAAAGATAGATGAAGAGATCGTGAGGATGTACACACCACTCGCCCTATACTTAGGGTAAAAGAAGCCCTAAGTATAGGCAACAACAGGAGTGATAAGACGGAACGATGAACACTCGGCTCGCCCACCCTCCTATACTTAGGACAAAGTACGTCCTAAGCAAGGCAAACACGAGAATGGGTGGACGAACAAAACGGGAGAGACGGAGATGAACAAAGGAGAATGTACAACAGGGGTGGATGTACATATGATCAAGAAGGCCGAAAGCTAACCTTCTTGCGAGACCGCTGAGGGATAGATCTAGTATGGTGTATGTCGACATCAGGGTCCACAGTGGACGGAAGCCGATCAGGGTCGACATGGTGAAGGCCCTCAGTGGAGTCAAATCGGAAAGGGACGAACTGATCAATGGAAGCGGTATGGCTAGGTTCTCCCTTGGTGGTCCTATGGTGTGGAGGCACAGACTGGTGAGTGGAAGGAGTACGGCTAGGTCCGGCCTTGGAAGTCTCGCAGATGTCAAGGTGGAATGGGACAAACTCATCATCCTCGGAAGAAGTGTAATCGGAGTCGTCCTGCGAGGGATCGTCCAGGTCAAAGTCAAAAGGAACAAAATCATCAGTGGAAGTAGTCAAACCAAGTCCGTCCTGTCTAGTCTTACCTAGGTCATTTGTTTCCTTTTGAGGTCTCTCAAAATAATGGGCAACATCATAAACATCCTCAATAGTCTTGGTATCTTCCCCCCGCTCAAATGGTTCAATCACGTAAATACTCTGGATTTCATCAACACATCGCCACACACCAGGAGGAGGAAACTCAAGGTCCATGCTTTCCGATTTCCTCCCCTTTCGGGGGATTCGTCGGGTCTCATTAGGTTTCGCTAAGCAAACGTCTCTAATAGCATCAGATCGGTGACAGGCCTCAGAGTCAGCTAGAGTCGGTGAAGGTGTATCAGATGCAGGTCTCTGGTCAACTGTAGGTGTGGTGATCAACACTTCGCTCTCGTCAACAGGACGGAAGCGAACCTCTCCTGATCCATAGTCAATAACGACCCTCGCAGAGGTGAGGAATGGTCGTCCCAGGATGATTGGAGATGGCTCCCCTGTGGAGGTCTCCATGGGCAACACGACAAAATCAACATGGTGGTTCGTGCCCTGAATAGAAATGACGGCGTTTTCAAGGATACCCTTCGGCCTCTTGATAGATCCATCAACAAACTGAACGATCATCCTGGTCTTCTTGAGAGGCCCTAAGTAAAGGGACTGTACCAGCGAGAAGGGTAATATGCTAATAGATGCACCATCGTCAAGGAGAGTGCGATCACAAGTGTAGTCAGAGATGGTGCAAGTGATGAAAGGTGTAGCTGTGTTCTTCTTCTTGGGAATGGGACGGTGTGTGATGGCGAGGGCAGTGGCCATTGTCAAAATGTGACGCTCAGATCTGCTCCTCTGCTTTCTCTTCTTGGGAAGAGGAGCAGATAATTGGGTCATGGCCTGCTGAAGTGGGGCACGGATGATCTCATGAATAGTGGCCATCACTTCGGGTTCAGTCAACATATTTTTGAATTTTTGGACTTCCTCCATACAAGGGAGGAAGTCGGAATCAGCGATGAGGAGTGCCCAGAGCAGTCTGTACATAGGCACCCTCGGGGTTGGAGATGGGACAAGAAGTGAGTGGATGTGTGGTCAAATGATTGGGCAAGTGGCCCCTCTCCTCACAATGTGGCTCGATCGTGTGACTCCCAATATCTTTTTGTGTTTTTATGTTTTTCTCATTTTTTTGTATTTTTGGCGATTGCAAGCTCCCATGATCTCCCACAAGTAAATCGGTATCCTCGACGAAAAGAGCACTAGTCCGATATTCTCGCAAAGTGGCAAGATTCTCTCTCATCAAATCAATGTGCTCTATCATTTGGTTCATGACTATACTCATGGAGATCGTGAGAGGTGACTCCAACAGGTCAGACTCGGGTGGATGTGAAAGTGGAGGTGGATAATAAACAGGTGGAGGTGGATGTGGGTAGACGTCCGAGTCGTGATACTGTGGCTGAGGCGGATATGTACAAAAGTTAGAAAAAGGAGGAGGAGGATCCTCCTGATAAAAGGGAGGTGGACCGGCTGGAGGGTACGAGGATTCCGCAAAGTCCGGACAGAAAGTACTCCAGGGGTCCATCTCGAAATCAAAAGGAAATGATCCGGGAGAGCACGAAGGTCAAGTCAAGAGAGTGAAGAAGAAGGCACAAGTGCGCGGAGATGATCTAGGACACACACAACAATCACAGACAAAAATCAAAATAAGCCAAACCCTCAATTCACCTACTCAACTCGGTAGAGACCGAAAATTCGGTCTTTTAATCTTGTCTGTTTTAGAGTTAGGTGAGAAGTCCAAAAGATTGCACACACACTTAGGGGCTCAATGGGATTTGGGCACTAGTCCTTAGCGTTTGCGCGAGCAATGTAAAACAAAGACAATGAGGGGGTTACTCTCCCCAATACAAGTTTTTCTTTTGGTGGTTTTTAAGGTCAAGTACTGTTAACAGTCCCAATTTTATAAGTTATCACTTTTTTGATTTTTAGTGAGAATGCACGAGCCTAACGAGGAGTCAATTTTACTTAGCACATAGGTGATCAAAAACAGAGGTAGAGGAGCGGAAAAACAATGCAAGCGGCAAACAATGATGAATGATAAAGCGTAAATGCTCACCTTGCCTCCAACACTCTACATGCAAGGATGCTCAACAGAATTGAAACCTAACTAGATGCAAATGCAAGCCGATGAAATCGCCCTAAGTTTCAGAAAATGCTATTAGCGGGAAGAACCACAAGTCGGTCACCGATCCTCAATCCAAAAAGTCCGGTCTAGACTCACCCCTCCTCTTCTCGACAAGTCGAGTTCAGGAGTAGCGCTTGATGGGGTGGGCTCGCGGCGCAACGGATCTAAGATGATGAAACGACTGTTTAAAAATTTGACTAAGTCCAAACGCGGCTATAGGTACATGCAAGATATATTAGGTGTTTGGCCTTAATCTATCGCAAGCAATCCTAAATCTAAGGGCTCAATCACACAAAGTGAAGAAAACAAAATCGGAAAACAAAGTAAAAAAATGCGATGAAAACCGATAAAAACGCGGTGAGCCCCCAAGTGTACAAGCACTTGGAAAATGGGCCCGAAAGTCCAGTCCTGAGTACATGTATTATTACAAATTACATGGTCTCTCTCTCACCAAAATTACACTAATAAATGCAATAAATAGACTAGAATCGTCTTCAAAATCCTCTCCTAGCCCGCCTTCGTGCTAAGTCAAGTCGCCTCACATGGGTACGCAGGTGCTCCTGGAAGAGAGCTCCTCCCTCGATCCGCGTACCTCGCAAGAAGTCAAACAAGAGAGGGGTTAGATAATTCAAACAAGAAATATGAAAAACAAGCAGAAATAAAAGCCGCGAAAAAGACAAATAATCACAAACACAAAGCAATAACCCGAACTACGCGCTGTTGCTCCCCGGCAACGACGCCATTTGATAAACCGGGGATCAGAGGGTCGTGATGATTCACAAAGCGAATCAACAGTCGGTGTGTTGACCACTCAATAATCCTCAATTTAATCAACAATTAACCCACACGATAGATCAATAGTTAAAAATAAATGTGGAGTTAAAATTTATTTTTAACTCTGCACAAAAGGTGTATAGCAGTCAAGTATGCAGAGAGTTCGAACACAGGGAGCAAACAGGGTAGAGTAATTACATGTGTGTGTGTATGTGAGTAATGTCTACACTATGCAAAGCAAAGAAATTTTTGTGGGTTTTGAATTTTGAATTTTTTTATTTTTAATTTTTTATTTTTAATTTTGTATTTTGGTTTTTAATTTTCTGATTTTTATAATTTTATATTTTATATATTTTTTTGTTTCTTTTTCAATATTGGAATATATAAACAAGGTAATTAAAGAAGTGCTACACTATTTATAAAACTATGCAAAAATGCTCAAAAATTCAGAGATAAAATCTTTTTGGTATTTTTATGATTTTCTACTGTTTTTGGGATTTTTTGGGTATTTTTCAAAGTGTTTTTGGTGTTTTCAAACACTGAAATAGACCAAAACAGTGGACAAGCTACTGGCTGGAGATAAAATGAGAATTAAAAATAGCAAATAGCCATAAAATTTTTCCACACTAATTTTCAAATAAATATAATCAGAACAGGAGACTTTAGGACTTGAGTTTACAAATTTTGGGGTTTTCTACAATTTTATAGGTTTTTTTGAAGTTTTTATGTATTTTTGAATTTTTAAGGTTTTCCTTTTGAGATTTTTAGGGATTTTTGGACTGACAATAATATGGGATGAAATAAACAAAATTTAATTTTTCTGGAATTTTTCAAAAGGTTTTTATAATTTTTATGTATTTTCTAATGCAAACAGGGAAATAAATGCATGTTTTTTATTTTTAATAAATATGAAATGCAATAAAAATGCAATGCAAAAAATATGGCGTGCAAATATAAGTTAACAGGAACTTAAGTTAATTTTTATGGAATTTTTTGAGGCAAAATGGTGAATTAACTAAATCAATCAAGAATACAAAAATGATTCAGCCTGGTAGGGGTATAAATGCAAATAAGCAAACAAGCAGGGGCACGGATTCAAAATTTCCACAAATATTTATACTGAATAAAATAGTTCATGTACTAAATATTAAATGCCAAAACCGCGCGGGCCTCGCCGCAAAATACCCACGCGCACGTGCCACGCTCGTGCGCTTGGCTGGCAAAGGCCGGAATGTAATTACCAGAACTATAGGCGGTTTTTAGCAAATATTACAAAAAGTTAATAACTGCAGATGAAAGTTTCTGTCGTAATTAATAATACACAAAAATGCCAGGGTATCTTGCAAAATTACCCAAGCAAGGGGCTTGATCCGACGGTGTGGCCTCAGCCACTAGTCCACGTGTCAAGGCTTGGACGGCTGATACCCCTTCGCGATCCAGCGGCCACGATTAGAAGCTGATGACGATCGAACGGCGGGGCGCGTGTTGGATCTAACGTCAGTGAGAAGATCTGGGGCGCCCTCACGATCCGACGGCGGAAAGGAGCTGACGAAGAACATGGAAGAACTTCGCCGGGGCGAAGTTCCTCCAGCCTTGTCGCACCTCCCCGGCGTCCGTAGCTGCTCCAAAATGGCCCCCCGGGCCTCCTGCGGCGGTCTTCTAATGGTTGGGCGCTCCAAAAAGCTCCGGCTACAACCGGAGGACGTACGTGAGGGTGGCGGAGCTGTGGGCTCCAGGAACCTCAACCGCGCACCTCACTGAGCCCCAGGTGCTCCAGTTCAAGCGTAGACCTGCAAAAAGAGTGAAAGGGGTCGAGGGCAAACTGCCTCGACCCCCGCAACGGGGTTATGGAAGCGTAGGGAGCGGAGTAGAAGCTCGCCGGAGCAAGCTCCGGCGAGATGGTGTAGTTGCGATCGGAGAGGCGTAACGTGGACTGGATAGGTGGAGAGTGATCCTACTGCTAGGGGAAGTAAGGAAAAACAAGATAAATAAACAAAAAGGCCTCGACTTGGCCGGGACCAAGGAGGAAGGGACCTCACGGCGGCGCGGCCGCCGGAGATGGATGGAAGCACGCCTGGGCACGCGTCGCACCTCAACAAGATTCTGGGATCACCCCCTGTCACCGGGGATCCCATGCTAGCACTTGGAAGTCTCAACCAATGCCAAAAAGGCAGTCCAAAGAGAGAAGGAAGAAGTGGGTGGTCTTTTGAAGTAGTGGCGCAGGGGCTCAAAGATCGAGATGCAAGGAGCACCACGCGATCCAATCCCCAATGTAAGCTGAGGGCGGGTATCATGGAAGCATAGGGAGAAAAGTGCAAAAGAAATCATCATGAAAGGAGCAACGAGGCGACCTCGAAAAAATCGAGAAAATGGGTCAAAACCCATTTCTGACACAAGGCAGGGCGTTGGGCAGAGAGTTGACCTGAGGTCAACTCTCCAGCCCTCCTGGTTGGTCCACGTGGACCAACCAGGAAAAAGCATGAACAAAATGTTTTGTAAATTCAAATTAAAATAGTAAATGACATTATTAAATTTAGGTTGTTAAATAAAAATAGTTATTATTTTATGTAGTATTTTATTCTGATTTTTAATTATTTTTATGGAATATATTTTTACAAGTTTACTTTTATACCCCTTATAGGTATATTATCTATATATTTTAATATTTCTATTTTTATTTTGTGATTATAATTTTATTATTTTTATTTCTTATTATATAAAATTATAAAATACTTTTATATACACAAATATATTTTTATTTTATTTTTCTAATATGTTTTGTATATTTAATAAAATATAAATAGGTATTGTATAGGTGTGGGTATAGGTAGTTTACCTATGTAATCTATATATGTTTATTTTTATTTTAAGTTTTCTTTGCATTTTTATTCTGATTTTAACGTACATATATATTATAAGTAATATTTACATAATTATAAAAATATAAAAAATATAAAAATAATGAATAAATAATAAATTGAATATTTTAATCTGTACAAGTATACAATGTGGGTCCAAAACTCAACTTTTAAACCGCAGCTCCGCCAAATGCGAAGCCACCACCATTGGATAGATTATTTTATTCTATATACAATTAAAGGTGAGTTTGCTGCATTTGGAGTTGTCAGTTGTGAGATACGGGTCTGAGAAGTTGGGATTCTGGATTTTTATTCAGACCATAACTTTTTATCTGTACATTATTTTTCTGTGAAATCAATTTTGTATTTTTCTTTATTAAATTATCTACAACTTTCATGTACAAAGTTTCTTTATTTGATGTATAAAAGGTGGAACCAAAAATAGGTCCCAAAATGAGTAAAGAATAAATAGAATTACTAGGTGTTTGACCCTTATCTCCCCCTACTTTATTCCTTGTCGACCTATTCATCAAGATGCCTAGGTCTCAGGGTTTCGGATCATAAAATATTTACAATATTTTATTCTTTTTCTTTTCTTTTATTTATTCTATAATTTTGGATTTAATTACAGTATTTTACACACTAATGAGATGCACATGCATGAATGCTAAGATGCTGTATTTAAGGCTATTTACAGGCATTTGCTAGGATTTTTGGTGCCAAAATGATAGAATAAAGATGATGAAATGTGGATTCATCAGCGATGTAGATGTTTGAATATGTCATAAGTGAGGTGCCTCATATACGCTTCGTGGCATCCTCACTCCTTCTTGGTTGTTTATCATTTCTTCCACTATCTGGATGACATTGTGTAGTTGGTCAGTTAAAGTATCAGCTCTTTAATTAATCCAAGCAATGCTTTATGCAATCATCTCGTGATATTGGGATGAATAATTGTACTCTTTATGTTTCAATTCTGACATGCAATCCTGAGTTGAGTAATAGTTATTCATTGCTGTCGTGGTCTGGTCATGAGTCCAATTTCCTTGACTCTATATCTCAGGTGTGGGATTAAAGGAAAATTGGTTGTACTCGAAGTAGGTGTCATCCCGAGTCAAGGATGGTTCAAATATTGGATTATGAATTGTAACTAGAAATTGTGTTTCTTTTTTAAATTTGGTTACATTCTGGTTCATCCTTGAATTAACATGCTCCATTGTGTTCACAAAATACTCATTTGATTTTCACGAGCAATGCATATATCAAATAGTCAACCGAAGAAGAAGTGTGGTCATGGAATGGAGTGAGTGTGAATGGGGAGAAGAAAGATGGCTAGGGAGGAACCATCTCAAAGAGAGGATTCTGTTGGAATGAACGTTACTATGAGGAGATTAAGCAGTTAGTTGGAGTTCCGACTTCATAGCTAGAATGAGGTGGATGGTACATGTAGGAATAAGAAGGCAAAGATGGTCGTTAATCAGTCAAGGAGAATTGACCAGTGGAGTTCGGGTAAGAAGACTGACAAGCCTACATCTTTGAAAAGAAATGAAAGCAGATCGGGGTAAAACTTGCAAATACACAGAAAGAAGACACTCTGACATACAAACAAACACAAGAGAAAATCCTAATTTCACCAACTTAACACGATGATGGTCACAAAGGTCTGACCATTATCTTTTCAATTTTAGTTAAATGACAAAACAATCTTTGTTATACAAGCACACCAGGTGAGTTGCTTGACGCTCCGTATATGCTTCCACTATATCCCAATCAAAGAGACGGGGTTGTTGGGTATATCACACCTCTAAGAATTATAGTGATAATTGACGAGTCGCGAAATACGATATTTAATTTGGCACGTTGTAATACGTATACTTAGCGATCCAGTCAGAACCGAGAAAAAATCTCCGTGAAGAGTGTTCGGCTTAATTTATATCCCGGCCAAGTCCGGGGTCGAACTCCGGGAGGCAAAGGAACAACTTCGGTTTAATTTAAAAATTTAGATCTTGATTTCCAAATGCAGTTTTTTTATATTTTTTTAATGCAAAAACAAATGCCAATGCAAATGCGGGCGAATTAAGACTCTAAGAAAACATACAACAAGGCCAAATTAATTTTAATGTCAAATCAGTTCAATTCAGCCAAATTATATTTTTCCTATAATCCTAATCCAATGATGAATGCAAAATATATTTTTTTAGAATTTTCAAGATTAAAATACAACAATTAAAATATACACTTTTTATGGGTATTTTCGCAATTTTCCACACAAACAGTAAGCAAAAATGATGAAAATTTTACTGGAATATAAACATGATGCAATGAGACTAGAATAACTTTTTTGGAATTTTTTGACAAAATATGAATTTTTTATGGATTTTTTGTGAAAATAGAGTGACAGTGAGTAATTAATTCCTAATTAATCCACAATATCAAATTAGCCAGAGAGAGAATTATCTCAAATAGATAATTTCATATGTAATCCAGGATACTTGAAATTTCGTAAATATGATGTAGTGGATTTAATTAAAAATCAAATACTAAAATCACTCTACAATTTATTTCAGACAAAATACAAGTCTACTTTGGACGAAATTTGGATAGTAAGTTAATCACATGTCAAGGCATCATTCCTAATTTTTGTGGAATTTTTAGAGCAACTGTTTGTGAGATATAAATTTAAGAGCTCAATTTGGGTAAAATATGCAATATTTCAGTTGAACAATTTTAGTTAATTCACAATATCTCACAAAAATACAAATAAATTTTCATATGGTAGAAAATTAGTTGCTCAACATCATGTTATTTTTCATTTAAATAAATGATGCGAAAATAAAGTCCAAATTAAAAGATGAACACAGGGGTGTCTTTGCAAATTCAGAAAACAATACTTACAACATAGTATGTATAGGGACCGTTCTGTAATTATAGAAACTATACGAGAAAGTTATGAAATTTTTATAATAAAAAAATAAAGAAAAGAGGTTGGACCTTCTTCTACCTTGCTCACGGCTGGGCGTAGGAGGAACCCGAAAGGGTCGCGGCCGGCGGTGGCGGCGCGGAGGGCTCGACCGCACGCGAGGGGTCGGCTTGGACGGTCGGCCACGGCATAGGAGAGCCGCACGGGGGAGGGCTGAAGTCGTCGGGGAAGATGGCAGCAGCCCGCGCGGCTGCGGTGGCTTGGAGGGCGCCGCTCACGGTGGCTAGAGAGCGCGCGACGTTGGCGGTGGGGCGGCTTGCCGCTTGTGATGGCGGCGGTACCAGTGGCCGACGGCGGAGTTGCAGGCGTTGAAGGAGAAGGGGTGGCGGCGGTGGGTGCTCCCACCACAGCTGTTGTTTCGTGTGTGTTTTTAATTTTTTTGAATTTTTTTTATTTTTATATGAAAATGCTGTTGTACTAAACAACAAAAAAACTTTTTTTGTTTCAATTTTTTTATATTTTTTTTATTCAAGGGATGTACATGACGGAAAAAAATGTGATGATGGTGATGAAAATGAACGAATGGGGGTATATAGATGGTAATGTGATGGGTAAAAATATTGCAAAGATAAAAATAATGACAAGATGAAACTAAAATTACCTACGATGGAGATGGTTGCCTATGGTGTGCTCACGAGAGCACGGTCTTTGCTCGAATCGCCGGTGAGCGATGAGCTCGAGCAACATGCGTATGCGGCTGCGATGTTGGCCCAAAAACCAACGGATCTCACCGGAGAGAGGGCTGTCGTCGCTCGACCGCGGTTGCATCGATATCACCGATTCAACTCTGGGAACTAGACTCTCCTCACATAAAGATGGATCAAGTGCAAATTGAGGAGGATGGGATATATATAAAGAGTCTTCATGAGAAGTTTTTAAGGTGGTGGAGTTGAATGGGAGGTTGTATTATTAATGGAGTTGAATGGGATATTGGAAAAAATGTTGGAATAATGGAGTTGAATTAGTGGTTATTGTCGAGAATAAAAATTAAATAAATAAATAAAGTGAAATAAAGTAGGCTAATTTAAATACAACAAAAAATATAAAGAAGGAAAAATAGTGGAGAATTTATAAGGGAATACATACAACATGTACATTTTTTCGTTTGCTTTTCTAATATGTACATTTTTTTGTATTTTTAGTAAGAGATATTTACAATGGAAAAATACAATAAAATACTAAAATCAAAATACAATACAAGCACGATTTTTTTGTATTTTTAGTAATTAGTAAAGATAAAATAAAAAATGAAGAAAGAATGAATATATACATAATATACAATGTCCATCTAGGTCCCAAAACTCAACTTTTGCAAATGAGCTTCGATTTTAATGAAGCAACTTCCGTTGGATAGATAATTTTCTAACTTGAACTTTAAAGTGAGTTTGATGAATTTGGAGTTCATACTGAGCGGGAATTTGGCTTGGAAGTTGGTCTTTACGGCTTTTTCCCTTTAGGATCTAGGAACATTTATTTGAGATAAAATTTGTTTTGTATTTTTGTGTTTTTATATACATTGTTATGAACAAGTTGGAGAAAGAATTAGCCAAAAAGGAGTTGAATTCAAATTATTAAAAGTACATGAAGTTTTGGGCTATTTACATGAGAGAAACTCCTTTGATTTTGCGCCTTTTTATTGTTAATTTATTTTATACAATCTAATATACAAGAATTAGTGCGTTTTATTTATAAGAGTCTTTTTGTTAATTTAATGATTTTATGTACATTTATTTGAGACTTTACTCAAGGATTTTGCTAAGATCAAGATATTGCGATGATGAATCGCAAATTCATCAATAATATGTACACCAAAACATCTCTCTAAGATTGATGGAAAATGCTTGTAGCTCCCAAGCTCGCAAGAGTCGGACATGGAGATATAGTGATCAAGTCCACAGATTTGAGCTCTAACCTTAGTATATATGTCCTCACCCTCTCGTGTCTGGGGTGTACCTGAGTACAATGATCGGGGTTGATCTCCTGTAAATAATTGTTAATTTTTAGTCAATTTTTTTTATCAATTCTAATTAGCAGCCTTGATTTTAAGTTAGAGTATCATTTAATTAAGTCCACCAAATATGACATGCCTAACGATCAGTCCCAGTTTCATTTTACCCTAAATTATAAAACTTAGGAGGAAGGAATCAAGAACAATTGATGCAATCGACAAAATCAATGATGCATACATAGTTTAGAAGAATTATAGTGATCCTCGTGCTCTACATGCGGGATGTAATACATAATTGAAAATTTTATACTAAATGAATGCTAGTTAGAAGAAAAACTACCGAGACATAAAGTTCCATTAGTCTGAAGAAATGAGTTTAATTTTTTGACTAAGTAGGACAGTCTTAATGTGCGTCTTAAAATTGTGATTTGTGGGTCTAACATAGTACGAGCACAAGCAAAAAATTTGAACTAAGTAAAATGATCTAAGATATATGAGTGCATGTCTATCCCACGAGCCATTAAAGACGAGCCACACCCTTAACACAATGGATAAAACATGACTCAACATCGCAAGATCCCAAACAGGAACCAATGTAGATCGAATAATTATTACAAATAATTACAAAAATTAAATAAATGTAATGTGGGAATTAAAACCCTATGAATCTACACTCTCTCATGACTCGACTCGAAATTAATTCATGCACTCTTCAGCAGGTTAATCCTCAAAATCCCCTACCTCCAATCACCTCGAGATGTACCGATTTCCAAAAAGTCACTCAAGATACATCGGGTCCATCGCACAAAAATAAGATAAATGTCAGAGAGAGTTGGAACAAATAAAATGAATAAATAAATAAAGTGTTGAAAATAAAAAGAGAGAGTAATTATAAGAAAGCCTGAGGGTTAGACAACTCGAGAGGTGAAAAACCTAATTTCTGAATTTTCTAAAAATCATCCTAAGTCTTGCCTCCACAACATCGACGCTATTTAAAAAACACATATATTTCCCTGATTAATTTGAGGTAATTGTGTTGATGTGTCATTTCATTACAAATAGAAAAATTATGGTTTCTCAAAAAGACCACTTAAATTAATTTCAACCAATTTTAGTCCAAAGGTCGAACATGGAGATGCAACTTTCTCCTTATGTTAATTATTAAAATTAATTAGTAATTAGGTTTTCAAGAGCACTTTGGAATTTTATGTGCAAATTAAAGGAAATGCAAATCCAGGCTAAGTTAAGGGTGTCTTCATAAAATACAATCAAATCAAGTCTAAAAATCCTAAAACTTTGCCAGAAGGTGAATGTATGCAAGTTTAAGTTACTATAAAGCTTTTAGAGTTTTTTGATGCAAACTAAATTTACTATGAATTAAATAATGCAAGCAAAGTGATCTAAAGTAAATCAATTTTAATAAATACCAAGCATGTATATTTTTCAAAGACAAATGTATTCTAGATAGGTTTAGCTGAGAGGTCTCCAAAACAATTTTATTTCCAAAAAATGCTATGTGATTGGTCAATTAAAACCCATTACTTAGATCACAAATCTATTTATTCAGAGCAATGTATGCATGCAATGTATACACGTGTGGTGTGTGCATTTGGGAGGAAATGGATCCTCTCCTACAACAAGGGATGCAACTGATAAAGAGGATTTAACCGAGGTCATGTCTTTCCACAGGGAGGATCAACCGTCGTTGAGGTGACCTCAGACAAAATCCAAGTCAATCAATAATTAACCCACAATAATTAGTTAAGTAATTAAATACCAAAATGTGGAGTTAAAATTTATTATTACTCTACAGGCACAGGTGTATAGTGTGTAAGCATATGTAGAGGTCGAACCACAGAGAGAGCAAAACTGGTAGCCCATGGTTGTTTATATATCACCAAGTCGTTCGGGCAATTAATTGTTTTTGTGGGTTTTTCATTTTATATTTTCTATTTTCTATTTTTTTTTATTTTTTTTATAATTTTATATTTTGATTTTTAATTTACTAATTTTGTATTTTTGTATTTTCTTTTTCCTTTTTAATAAAGATATAATATATAAGGAATATATACGTATACTAGGGATAAGAGAGAGAGAAAATACTCAAAATATAGGAAATAGAATGTTTTGTGATTTTATACTTTTATAATGTTTTGTGATTTTTCCAGATTTTTCCTATTTTTTTGGTATTTTTAAAGGTCAAAATACTAAAAACAGTGAATAAAATACAAACCCGAAATTAAAATGAGGATAAAAAATATCATACAGAATCAACAATTCCTCAAATTAATTTTAAATTAAAGATAATAAGACAGAGACAATTTAGAGATAAAAATTATATTTTTAGGATTTTTTGGAATTTTTAGGATTTTTATGAAGATTTTTGGGGTTTTATAATTTTTAGGAGTTTTCTTTCGAGATTTTTAATGATTTTTGGACTGGAGTTAAACCAGAGGAATATGGGCAAAATATATTTTTTTGGGAATTTTCTAAGGGTTTTTCTATTTTTTTGGTATTTTCTAACGCAAACATAACTGGAAATGTATGTTTTTGATTTTTTATAAATAATAAGATGCAACGAAAATACAAATAAAATATAGCGTGATAATAGAATGCAACAGGAGCTTATACTATTTTTTTGGGAATTTTTGGGGTTTTAGAGAGACATGAAATAAATAGATATAACAAAAAGAAACTGCAACCTGACAAGGGTGTTTATGTCAATATTAAAAAATCCAGGGGCTTCGATACAAATTTTCCAAAAAAATATATCATGTAACAAAGAATTTCCTAGACTAAATCTAAATGCCCAAAGCCGCGGGGGTTTTTTCCTGCAAAAACCCCAGGACTCACGTGCGAAAGCACGCGCGCCTGGCAGGGGCGTATTGGGCAGCAATGCAAATTTCCAAGAAATATACACCGTAAACAGCATTTTATTGGACAAAAAGACAATTACAAAACCTGTCAGGGTGTATATGCAATTTACCCAATTAAATCACCTCACGTGGGACGGCACGTGAGGTGACGTGGCTTGGACTTAAGTGCAAATAAAATAAGTACAGGGGGAAAATACAAAATGTCCCCTTATTTGTAAACATGGTTTTTTATTTACAGCACTGGATATTAAATACAAAAATATAAAGGGGTTAGATGTGCAAATTACCCCCAAAGAGGCGCGGGCGGACGGCGATCTAGGCTTCACTTATCCACGTGGCATCCATCCAACGCGCCATACCGCTTCGCCGATGAGCGGTGGAGATTAGATCATCTGCGATGATCTGACGGTTAAAACGTTGCTCCATCGGACGGTCCTGGCGGATCCGGGGTAGAGTTCTTCATCAAACGGCTGAGGAGGTGGGTGAAAGAACTGGGAAGAAGGTCGACGCCGGCGAGCTTCGATCGTAGATGGCGAGCTCCTCCGGCCTCCATTTCCTCCGCTGAGGGTCTCTAATTGTTCCTGGTGCTCCGCTGCATCCAATGATGGCCTCCTGAAGGCACCTGGAGATCCACAGAGATCGGGCGAGGTTGACGAAGAGGAGGACCTCCAGGAGCCTCGTTCCTGTTTGACAAAGCCCAAGAGGGCTTCGTTGCTCTCCAAACCTGCATAGAAAACATCTAGGGCTCGAGGGCTTTGACCTCGACCGATTTTGAAGCTGCTGCATGAAGGTGGCATGATGGGTGATGAGGTTCCTGCGAAGGGTGGGGAGTGAACCTCGATTCGCAGAACCCGTAGGGTTCTGGTTGATTGGAAATGACCAGAAGATGGAGAAGGCGATGGGAATGAGATGAAAGTGAATGGATGGTCAGAGCATCGAAGGATCGGAAGGAGGTCGTCGCCGGAGAGGAGCTCCGGCGGACTTCGATTTGACTAAACCTAAGCTAATCACTACTCGAACCACTATCCTATGAGCATAAATAAACTACTGGAATGAAAACCTAATTACTTAAGCAAGAGAACAACTCTTATACCTGGTGAAGCACCAGGGAGCAGGGCGACGCCGGAGCTCCGCCGTGGGTGTAACCCCTGTCTTCTCCGACCGATGCAGACCTCCTGGAGTCTCCTCCTATCACAAGGGACTCGTCTAGATGGAAGGCTATGGCGGGAGAGGAGCTAAGATTGATCAAAAAAATCGAGGAGGACGGAGGTCGTTATTTATACACATATTCGAGCACCCTTATTGATCGACCTTTTTGATCGAATCGACGTCATGTACTATGAATCATGGGGTAGGGCGTGTATCTAGGATGTACAAGGAACAACTTTCATGAAGGGTCTCATCCCTCTCAAGCTACTCAATTTGCGTGAGAAATCAGGGAAGTGGGGCTCTAGTGATCTGTCAGAGGCGTAGGTCTAGGGTTTAAGGAGTTGACCCACGGTCAACTTTTAGCGGCCTGCCATTGGTCCACGCAGGCCGCAAGAAAACAAAACAAGCTGTAAAATTAAAGAATAATTTATTTAAATTAGTAAATGATTTTATTATTTTTTGTATAAAATAAAAAATGTTTATTATTTCATGTAGAAGACAGAAAGATTCCTCCATGAGGAATAGTGGCTTCTGCCAGAATCTTAGAGGAGCAGCCTCATACTCAGGGGTCAAGGGCTGCTAGGAATACGCACACCATGTTGGCAATCCTATACGTCTTCTGTTGCTCAGGAGTGATGTAAGAAGCATGAAACTGTGGAGCTTCTCGAATATCCTACGTAAGGATGTATATAACGAATGAAGAGGTCATTTATTCTGCTTGATAGTGAAAATATCGTGATGGAGTTGCAGAATCTTTGTCTCATTCCTTACTTGAGAATTGGTAGCAGCAAGGATATCCCACATCGCCTTGGTGATGGGTTGATGCAACACATCATTGGCAATCTCCATTGCCAATGTAACTGAAAGCCAAACCTTGGCATAGGCATCATCGGCCTCCCATGAAGCATTGACCCCAGTTTTCTCAGTCGGATCCTCCTCGATAAGAATATGCTTTATTACGGCTTGACTTCATAAGGCTCATGAACAACATTGCCCATAGCTCATAGTTTGTCCCGTCCATTTTGACAATAGGTGCTGGACCTCTGAAGGCGCCTGTGGCGGGTACATCGACTTTGCTCTCTGACATATTGTCGGATGTAGAAGGCCATGGTTTTGTAGACTAAGGTGTGAGTGTCTACACAAACATACGTGAATTTGAATGCATATGTAGACTTATGCACCCAAATCCATCATATATACAGAAAGACCCTTGTCGGTGATGGAGGGGCTAGATGGCGAGCCGCGTACGGAGGCGTTGCATGCGAGAGATGCCCACAAGGATTAGATATGCAAGGGCAGTGCGCGGAGCATCGCAAGGGTGTGCACGAAGAAGCGCACGCGGGCCGACGATGAGGTACACGGCGGCGCAGCGCGACACAACATACATCGGCTTACGGCGTACGATGCCGCAGGGCGGGGAGGAGCACATCACGACACGAACTACGTGCTGGTGGTAATACGCAGTGGCACACATACGTGAAGATGAGGGTGGAGGGTGGGGCTAGGGTTAGGGTTTTGGGTATGAGAGCTCCAACATAGGATCGCCGCTCTGATACCATGTTGGAGAAAATGAGAATCGTTTATTCCAAGAAACCGCAGGCTCTGATGGGTAAATTACATATGATAGACATGAGAATAGGAAAATAAGCATGTAGTACAAATACATAAATATATCTCTACAAATGTAATGTACGAATGTATGCATGATTGTAATGTATGTATGTAGTGAATGTAATGTATGACTATAATGTATGAATGTATTATATGTATGAATGTAATGTATGTATAAATGTAATATATGTATGAATGTAATGTATGTATTAGTGTATGTATGAATGTAATGTATTGTAATGTAATGTATGATTGCATGTAATGTATGAATGTATGTAATGTATGTATGAATATAATGTATTTATTAATGTATTGCATGCATATATGAATGAATGTATGTATGTTTGTATGTATGTATGTATGTATGTATTAATGTATGTATGTAATGAATGTAATCTATGTATGTAATGGTTGTAATGAATGTAATGTATGTATGTAATGTATGTATGTAATGAATGTAATGAATGAATGTAATGTATGCCTGTAATGTGAATGTATATATGTATGTATTGAATGTAATGTATGAATGTAGTGTATGAATGAATGTAATATATGTATGAATGTATTGTTTGTGTGTGTGGTGTACGTATGTGATGAATGTAATGTATGCATGAATGTAATATATGCAATGTATGTATGAATGAAATGTATGTATGCGTGTATGTAATGTATGTGTGTATGTAATGTATGTATGTATGAATGTAATGTATGTATGATGGATGTAATGCATGTATGAATGTATCTACGAATATATGAATGTATATAATGAATGTAATGATTTATGTATAAATGTAATGTATGAATGTATTGTATGAATGTATGTATGAATGTAATGTACGAATGTAATGTATGTATGAATGTAATATATGTAATGCATGTATGAATGTAATGTATGTAATGTATGTACTGTACATATGAATGTAATGCATGAATGTATGGTATGTATGAATAAAAATTATGTATGAATGTAATGTATGAATAAATGTACTGAATGTATTATATGTATGAATGTAATGTATAAATGTATGTTAACTAATATATGAATGCATGTATGAATGTATGTATGAATGTATGCATTAATGTATGTAATGTATGAATGTCCGTAATGAATGTATGTATGAATATATGTATTAATGTATGTAATGTATGAATGTAATGTATATACGTAATGAATGTATTGAATGAATGTAATGTATGAATGTAATATATGAATATATGTATGATTCTAATGTATGAATGTAATGAATGTAATGGATGAATGTTTGTATCAAGGTAATGTACGAATGCATGCATTAATGTAATGTATGTGTTGGAAAAATGAGCAAATCTATTATTCAAAGAAACCCTAGGCTCTCTTATACAGGGAGAGACCTCACGGGTAAAGTACATAGTAGTCCAGAGAGTAAACAGGAATTACGAAAAAGTACAAAACATAATAATAATATCGGACTCTTCACTCCCCGTCAAGGTGGAGCACAGATGTCTATCATGCTCAGCTTGGAAGAACATCTCTGGAAGGGTCCTCTGAGCAACGACTTGGTGAATATGTCAGCAGTATGATCCCCTGAGCTCACGTGAGATGTAGATATCAAGCCTCTCTGGATCAAGTCTCTAGTATAGTGGCAGTCAACTTCAATATGCTTTGTTCTTTCATGGAATGCTGGATTGTTGGTAATAAACAATGCTGCCTGATTGTCACACTGAAGCTGCATGGGTAAAGGTACGGTTATATGTAGATCCTCTAGCATAGATCGAACTCACATTATCTCCGTGCTTGCTTGTGCCATGGCCCTATATTCAGATTCAGCACTAGACCTTGCTACAACAATTTGTTTCTTGCTTTTCCAAGAAACTAGAGAGCTCCCAACAAAAAACGACAAATCCTGAGGTCGACTTTCGATCCTTAGGACACCCTGCATAATCGGCGTCTGTACATGCTGAAATAGATAAATATGTGCCCTTTCGAAATAACAGCCCTGGACATGGAGAAGACTTTAGATACCTCAATATCATATATATGGCATCCATATGAACTTGTCTTGGCTGCTCCATAAATTGACTTACCCGGCTTACTACAAAGGCAATATCGGGTCGAGTTATGGTAATATAAAGGAGATTACCCACCATTTCTCTATATCTCCTCTTATCTACTTCAGCAGTTCATCATCATACAGCTTCATGCTTGGATCCATGGGAATAGTCGATGGTCTGCATCCAACCATGTCTGTCTCAGGAAAAAAATATGTAATGTACTTCCTTTGGGTCGTCAGCAGACCCTGTGCATTCCTGGCGAATTCCAACCCCAGAAAGTATCTTAGGGTTCCAAGATCCTTCATGATGAACTGATGGTCAAGAAATGCTTTTGCCCTCTCTATTCCCTGAGCATCATCTCCTGTCACCAGAATATCATCAACATAGACCATGATGATAACCGTACATGCAGAAGACTTCTGAATAAACACGAGTGATCTGCACTTGATCTTTTGAACCCCTGTCGTTCAATCAGATGGGAAAGCTTCTGGAACCACGCCCTTGGACTCTGTTTAAGGCCATATATTTCCTTGTGATGTCTACACACCATATGCTTCTCCCCCTCAGCAGTGAACCCTGGTGGCTGCTGCATGTAGACTGACGAGCCACTGGAGAAAATGTATCCATATAGTCCACACCATAGGTTTGTATGAAACCTCTCGCGTCCAGCCTTGCCTTGTATCTATCTAGACTGCCATCAACATGGTATTTAACTGTGAATACCCATTTACATCTAACAATGGATGCATCAGAAGGAGCATTAACCAAGCTCCATGTCCCACGAGACTGTAAGGCACGCATCTCTTCTTTCATAACCAGTCGCCAGCAATCAATCTTCATGGCTTCTTGATATGTCCGTGGTATGTCCACGGAAGACAAAGCTTTAGCAAATCGCTGAAAGTCGCCTGTGAGGGGATGAAAAGACACCTGTGAAGCAAAAGGATAGGAGCACACGTCCGCTTCTGCATTATGGAAATTTATGCAGTTATTTATCTTTCCAATAGGAATGCATACTACTGATGAACACAGATGACCTACCCTTTTAATGTTGTCTAATAGACGAGTGTGTTGCAGTCGGATAGATCCGCGTCGATAAAAAATAACCGCACAAATCGATGAATTGTCGAATGAAAATAAGCTGTGGTTTTATGTTTATTTAGCCTGGGCAAGCCCCAGGGTCGACTCAAGGAGGCAAAGGAACAACTCGGGATCAAGTTAGAGTGATTCGATTACGGTTTTCCAAGTGGGATTTTTTTATTTTTTTATATGATAAAATGCCAATGCACAGATGCGAGTGAACTAGGTTATTAAGAAAATAAGCGACTTAGCCAATTTTAATTTTAATGTGAAATTAATCCAAATCAGCCAAATGGTAATTTTTCTAAGAACCTAATCCAACAATGAATGCAAATGTATTTTTTTGGAATTTTTGGATTTAAAATGCACATATGAAAATGCAAACTTTTTTGGGGTTTTTATGCAATTTTTCGTGCAAATGATATGTAAAAATTACGAAAAATTTACTAAAAGTTAAATATGATGAAATGAAGCTATACTAATTTTTTTATAATTTTCTGACGCTTTTTGATTTTTTTATGAATTTTTTTACTGAAAATAGAGCAATTGTGGGTATTTAATTCCTAATTAATCCACGAAATCAAATCATCCAAAGACCTGTTTATCTCAGATATATATTTTAGGAAGGAATCCAGGAGCTTTGAAATTTCTGAAAAATCTTACTCGTAGAATTAATTAAAATTCAATTACCTAAATCACTCTACAATTTATTTTAGGCACAAGACAACTCCTAATTGACGAAATTTGGACAATAATTATAGAACATTTAGAGGCATCATTTACAATTTTTTTTGCAATTTTTGGAGCAAGAAATATGTGTGTGCGAATTTCAGAGCGTAAATGGGTAAAATATCACTGATTTTCAATCTCTGATTTTTAATAAAATATCAAATAGTCATAAAAATGCAATTAAATAGCCAGGAGATAAAGAATGAGTTTCTCTATAACATACTATTTTTCATTAAAATAAATGATGCTATTTTGAGGTCCAAATTAACGTTCAATGGCAAGGTTTTATTTGCAATTACTGAAATGACATAAACAAACTAGAATGATGCACACGGGTTCTTTTGCAAATAAAAACACTTAAAGGACGAACTAAAATAAGAAAAAGAGACCTTTTCTCTTCTTGTCCTGCACGTTAGGGCATAAGGGGAAGAAGCTATGGACGGCGCACGCATGCGGGATGGACGAGGCGACGCCGGGGAGCACGGTGGAGACGACGGCCGCGCGCGGTGGCGTGTTGGCGGTCTTCAAGGCGGAGGACGGGAGGCGGCCGGCGGTGCGAGGCCGCGCGTCGCGCGCTGGAGGTTTGGAGATGGGCGGAGCGGGGACGCGGGGTCTGACGTGTGAAGAGGAAGCGGCGGCGCACCGCGAGGAGGCGGCGCACCGCGGCAATGGAAGGCGGGCGTCACCGCGCGAAGGGGGAGATGGCTGTACGGGGCGGTGCACCAGGAGGCAGAGGCGCGCGGGTGGAGGACGACTGCGTGGGGCGGTTCTGGCGAGGGAGAACGGAGGCGAGGAGCTCATGCGGCTGAGGAGGCGACCTGCTCTTGGCTGGGAGCTCTCGGGGGCTGCAGAAGGCGGCCTTCGATAGAGGATGGGCCGGAAGGAGGAGCAGTGGGCCGCGTGCGGAGCGACGGCTTCTTGCGACGGCAGTAACGCAGAGTCGGGGGACCTGGAGCACGGACGGAGCTCACGAGGGAGCCATGGCTGGGCGACGACCTTTGGAGGGTGAGGGGAGGCACACCGCTTGGTGATAGCGGCGGCGGCGGTCTGGTTGGCGTGCCTGGAAGGAGGAATGCAGAGCAGCGGGCCGCGCGCGGGGCGGCGACTTCCTGCGATGGCGATGACGCGCGGAGGTGGCTTCGGCGGCCGCTGGTGGCCGTGGAGGTTGGACGCGGTGGGAGCAGGGCAGCTCTCGCACCGCCGCGCGGGACAGAGCGGGTCTGGAACCGGTGGAGCAACCTGCTGCTGGACGGAGTCGGGGTTGGAGGGCGGCCAAAGGGGGAGGCGACGGTCGCGGGTGCGGCTGCCGCGTCTCCTGTCCCCTGGGTTTTTTATTTTTTTTGTATTTTTTTGTATTTTCCTTGTAAACAGTAGAGAAATGCAATGAAAGTATGGTGGTGATTAAATGAAATGAAGATGATGCGTGATGGTGATTTTTTGTGTGATGATTTGTGGATTGAACAAGAAAAAAATTGTTAGATAAAATAAAATAAAAAGATAGAGATAGAATAATTTACCTGTGTGGTTCGTCGAAAGTGGAGGAGTCGTGCTACAACTCCGGTCGTAGCCTCAAGAAGGGTGGCGGAGTCCTTCGAAGCTGGAGTAGCTTCCTCTGAGGGATGCTACGACGAAGTGGTTGAGACCACCTCGGATCTCGCCGTGGTCGGAGGTCGTCGCTCGACGGTGATTCTCGGTAGCTGTCACCTACAGATAGTCGGAGCTCTCTCTCTTTTCTCTCGAAAATGGCGGATGAAGAATAATGGAGGAGGAGATGGGAATATAAAGAGGAGGGGGGAAGTTAGAAAAGAGGTGGAGAAGATGGAGGGATGGTGGTGTTAGTGGTGACTTGGAGTAGGGAGTAAGTAAAGAAGGGGTAAAAGGGAAAAATAAATAATATAATAAAATAATATAATAGGTAACAAAAAATAATTAAAATATCAATAGTAAAATAATAATAAATAATAAATCCAAAAATAATAAGATAAATCCGAAATTAATAAAATAATGAAAAAATGGGGTGACACGTGGCGGCTCCAGGAGCGGCCACATGTCGCTCCTAGAAAATTCAAAGATTAAATATAAAGAAAATCAAAAAGAAATAACAAAAGGGATTAAATCAAAAGTGGTCAACACAAAAGTTGCTCGTCTCGACGAGATCTACAACTTTCGTGAAGGGCCGAAAATCAAAGAAAATCATCTGTACAAAATGTATTTTTGGGTGGTACCTTATAGATATAAAATACCACATTTTATCTTTTGTGATTTTTTTTATCATTTTTCAATAAGAGAAAAATCAAAATAAAAATAGAGAAAATATGAGGAGAATATTTACAACTTAATCTAATTTTTTGGATTTTTAATAATGAAGAAAATAAAATGAGAAAATACAGGGGTAAAACGGTCATTATGTACAATGTACAATAAGGGGCCCAAAATCCAAGTTTTGCATACGAGCTCCGATTTTAGTGAAATTGGTCTTGTTTCGAAGGTCTCTGAATGTATATAACTTTAAAAGTGAGTAGACCTAATTCGGACACTGTATGAGAGAGATATGTACATTTTAAGGCTCCTAGTTTCAAACTTGGATTGGGGTTTTATTGGTTAATTTTACAAGTTAGTATTTTTTTGATATTTTTCTTTAATTAGTGTTAGTCATATATATACTATGGAGTTGATTTTATTGTATTTGGAGTTAGTATAAAATATATACAAATAGGGTATTTTAGCTAATATACAGGTGAATATTTACAAGTGAAATTGGCTTCTTATTTTATGCAAATATGAATGCTAAAATGCAAATGTTATCAATGCATGCATGAATGCTAATTATGCAATATAAGTAGAAATATGCCTCTAATTACTCAGGAACAAAGCTCTATTTTCAACTTTTAGAGTGATGAATCACAGATTCATCAACTACCAAAACATCATACTCAAACTTCTATCATTCTTTTCTTTTCTTTTTAAACAGTTCCAATAACAATATTTAAGGTCAATTTAGAAAGATTGTGCATGCTTTGGGCTAGAAATGGTGTATGCAAGGTAGTAAAGGGAAGAAAAAGGATGGAATTGTACATGCAAGGCAACAAATATAAGGCTTGAGGTTGTACCTTTGATCTCTATAATAGAGATAACATCTATATGCCTTGGCAGGGATAAAAAAGACTGCAATTGGCTGTTGCAAGCAGCAGCAGTAGGTAGCAACTCTTGATGCCCTTCAAAAGGACGACGAGGACCTCCAGGTTCTTGGATTAGGGATGGAATCTGGACTCCAGTTGCTGTCCAGCAACAATTGAGAGGACAAAGACTGTATTAGGGCCTTCGATGGAGCTTTTAGGAAGAGATTTGAGGACAGTGGGAAGGACTCTTGATTGAGATTTTTGGAAAAGGGGTTTTTGGAATTAGGAAAGAAGAAGAAGAAAGTCTTCTTCGTTGGTAAGTGTTAAACAGTGAAAGAGGAGTTACGGTTGAAATTGGGGAGATGGGGAAGGAAATAGGAAAACCAAAAGGGTTTTAGGTGTTTATATAGGAGATGAGAAGGGGATTTAACATAGCCAAGTGGAATTACTTGGGGGTTCGAGTGGATAAATTTAGGATTACTTGGCTGCTGCACAGGAAAAACTAAATTTATGTTATTATATTTTTTTAAACAATGACAGTAGCCGATTGCTATTCTGAAATTTAAAATTTAAATTATTATTTTATTATTATTTTAAAATTTTCTTTCTTTTTATTTGAGAAATCAAAATCGACCATACACGCACCTCGAGTTTCCGATTTAGGTGTACAATATCTCGTTTCGATCATCTCTGGACAACGATCAAAATGAGTACATATTCATATACTTTAGATCGGGTTTAGACCCCCGAACTCGAGATACGATTTTGGTTTGGATTTAAATTTTGTAAAATTAAAATACCAAACGATCTCCGATTGACGAACAGTCGATTCCGTTGGTCTTATTTCGTCAAATCGGATCTTCAGGTGGTTTTGGTTCGTTTTGCGATTTTCGAATTTACGTCGCGGCTTTTTCGGGCACGCATTACGATGCGGTAGATTTTTGATCGATTTCGCCCGAACGACTTTTAATTTATGATCAATTGATCGATTTAGGTTGTTTAGCGTTGACCAACAACTTTATTAGATTAATCGGACCCTAATCGGATCGGTTTGGGCTTATGCGGATTTCGGATGTTACAAATCGCATACTCTGTGTAACCAACCATGTGACACCACCTTGACAGGTGACCTGGCAGGCCACACTTGAAACACTGGCGAGACAGAGGAAGCGCTATGTCACACCAAAGATTATTTGCATATTAACATTTCTTTGAGGTTAATTGCATAATGGTAGATTCTTGGTTGATTTTCGCATGTTAACATGACGAGATCGACCCCCCCTGACACATCATGCACACTGACAACCACTACATATAACCCCTAGCACGTATACTCACCATCCCACACAAACCCAAACACACAACTGCACATGGCATACATCCATCCGAACAAAACCCCAAACACTGCTCGACACACACAATATATAAAATACATACATATATACAGAGACACACATATATAGACATAAATAAATACAATACACACATATATATCCTCCGTATACAGTCCAGGCAGCGCTGGAGGCGCCTTTGCGACCTCCAAGGCCCCAGCGTGCGTGCCCCCAGGCACTCCCCCATCGGCGGCGGCGATCCCAGAACCCAGACAGCGGCGGAGCCGTGTGAGCCAGGGCGAGCTCCCTCCCCCCCCCAGACGGTGAGCAACCCATACAGAAGCACCGCCACCCATCTCCTTACGGCTCCAGCGCAGCCTTACCTCCTCTCTCGTTCAGGAGAGCCTTCTGTAGGCGGCGCGCATGGCCGCCATCTTCCTTGCTGCGTCGCCAACCCAGTTTCGGTGGCTATCGATGGAGGTTCCCCTCGTGAAACCCTAGGGACCTCCCTCGCCATTCTCGACGGCGGTTGAATGGTGCATCAGGGGCAGCTTCCCATCATGGGAATTAGGGCTCTGTGGCCCGCTTTTATTAAAAAAATGAGTGAGGCATATGAAAGGGCAGCCGAGTGGGCTGCTACGTTTTTTTGGAGGGCTGATCTGTTCCAAAAAAGATTAAAAAAAGGTGCGTACGCGGAAAAAAAAGCCGTACGCAAGTAAAAAAAGATTTTTGGAGGTTGAACGACTTATGTTTTAGAAAAATCATGGCAGCTATTAAAAAAATTTGACAAAAGCCGCAAGTTTCATGTTCTTATTGTTTACCCCGTATTTATCTTGTCTTCTCCCAACTTTGTCGATGTCAATTTCGGACAAATATGGGAGAAAAGGGGAGTATGGTGTAGAGTCACAGGTCTGTTACATTGTTCCAGATTGCAGATTCAGATGTCAGATGCAGACCAGGCAGATTGTTCAGACTCTACAAGTTTTTCAAACGAAAATTCTTCATAAGATCGAGGCACTCCATGTTTGAGCGGCCCATTTTTGAGATCTCTAGAGAGAGACTCATTTTAAGACACGCACGAGTATGCGGTCTTTTCAGATGAGTACTTATATGCCATCATTGTCAGTGGTCCCCATTATTCTTCTTGTTGTTGTTCGGCCAGAGTTTTCATGTGAGCCATAGGGACTCCAGAGTAGAGGACCATTCCCTATGCCATGTTGGCAAGGGTTTTTCATGTGGTATCATAGGTACACGAGAGTAGTGCACCATTCTCTGAGCAAGATGGGAGAGACCCAGTTCTCTTAAAAGGAGACTATTTTCAGACTCCATTCTCCAACGGCCGTGGACTCCGAAGAGGATTGCACAGCCACGACCCTTATTCAGTTTGGACCTTTTCAGAGATGGAGCAGTTGTCCACATTATTATGGCAGGCCAGAGTACTCCGACGAGGAGACTCATTAAAGTTGCAGTGACTCTGACAGGCGCAGTTCAGAGAATATACTCTCCGAAGAGGAGATTCAGAAGACTTACACTCTAGCACGTTCGTCCTCCACACCTATACGGCATGAGAAGCAACGTCCTCGACTGTTGCAATGTGCGCGTTGGGTTGATATTGTCCGTATTGTCCTGTAACGTTGAGTTGAGCTTCTTTCTGTTTGTCCAAGCTGAGCATTGCATGCTCCAGCTTGAGGGGGAGTGTTAGAGTATTTGGTAGTGCGCCTATTGAGTTCTAGCAGGGTAAATGGATCCAGGAGAAGATCCATCTACCCCATCCAGTGTTTAGTCCCACATCGTCCAGTGGTGAGACTTTGAGGCTCTGGGAAGGCTATATAAGGAGCCCAAGACCTCATGTATCTCTTGAGAAAGTCAAAAGACAAACACACCCTATTTGAGGGCTTCTCCCGTGGTTTCATCCCACCCCTCACGGAGTAGGGTTTCACGTTAAATCCCGTTGTTCTTCTTATTTTCTTTATCTTTTCCATGTTTTCGCTTCTGCTTCCCATTTCTTAACAATTGTGTTTTCCATGAATCTGGTCACAACAAATGCGCTCGTGCAAGGCATTGGAAGAAATCCCTTTGTTAAGGCCCACCAGGGGAGTCTTTTGGGCCATTCAATGGGCTCGCGGGCTGGGCTTCAGGCCCTCTATCGGGTCGAGCTCGTGGGCCTTAATTCGAGCTCCCAATTAGGTTGGATATTAGGGCCTGATGGGTTGGGCCAAGCTAAGTTCGAGCCCTACCCAATTAACAAATGGACTCAAATTGCTGGCCCGAGCCAAGACCAAAATGATTTCGAGTATGGGATGGGTTGGGATTGGTGAGTCGAGCTTCGGGGTGGATTGGACGGGTACATCCCTAACCACAAATATTAAAGCTCCATATATGAAACTTGTTTTTTAGGAGAAAGAGGGTGTAGTCCCAAGAATGGAGCTCACCGCAAATTTATGCCATTAGCATGCGATTACAAAAATATACAACCATGCAACACCAAAAAAAGAGACTACATGCTAAGCCACAAATCCATCAACGCACTGTAGTGCCCCAACATACTCTCACAGAAAAACGGATGCCCCTTAAAGATTTCTCATTTCTAGCATACTAAATGGCCCAGAGGATGGCAAACAGACCAGCTGTGTCCTCTTGAAAGCTACCACAAGCCGTCCTAACCAAGCTCCGGTACAATGTATTATCCATCGAGTGCAGCCATGGTATCCCCGCCTGCTCCTACACCGTGGCTGATGTTCCGCAACCAAAAAAGAGATGCTTATAATCCTCCTGCTCAAGACCGCATATGTCACATAGGATCTCCTCGGTTCCAAGAAGTCTAACCCCACACGCCTTGGAAAGCAACCTTCTGCGTGTCGCCAACTATAGGAAGACCTTGATCCCTATAGGAACTCTGCTAGCCCAAATAATTCTGTAGTCCCAAGCATTCTCCTCCTGAACTTCCCAGTGCTGCCTGGCGAGAGATCTATACACCCTCTTCGCTAAAAACTCCCCTCTTTCCAAGCAAAGTGGTACGTGCTCTCGATAGGGACATCAACATCTGCCAACTCCCTTAAGAGCGTCACGATCTCATCGCATCTCTGGTCCGACAAAGCAGATGTGAAAGATTGGTACCAAGATCTCTCCGCCTAAACCTCATATACCATTGTACTCTTTAAAGGATATGGTTAGATCCTCAAGCGCATCAAGGAAGCGTGAGCATCGTATCGAATACAATGTAGAACGACTAGTCGCACTAGTTGTTCTATGCAGCGGAAATTAAAATTTTTTTCATGCGACGAAACCACATGATACAAGAACACTTCTCGGATCGTTTCGTCTAAACCACAAACAAGTAATAGGATTACCTCTTTAAGCGTGGTTGCGATCGAGTCTTTAAACGAAGAGACCTCCTGTCTCAGGTCCGATCCGACGGAGGAGATGCTTGCAAGCGCGGGGATGAATCGCGTGCTTCTTGCAATCCATGTTGATGATCCAAGCGGCGGATCTCCTGATCTCGACACACGAGATCCGACGTCTTCTTCACGAGCGAGGCACACCGAAGGAGACGTAGATCCACGAGCAAATGATTGGGCAACATAACGAAGACGCTGCGGTGATGGAGAACCTCTCTAGGGCATCCATGGTAGACGACTACATGAGAGGGAGAGAGAGTAGACGTGTAGAGAGAGAAAGAGAGAGAGAGACTTATGTTCTCTTGTGTGTTGTGTGTAAAGAAGAGCAAAGGGGTACCTCTCCTTTTATAACATTTTGGGATCCATGGATCTCAATCCATTGGACAACACAAATCCAATGGCTCTCATTGATTGTTTTTTTAATGGTTAAGATTTATGTTGGTAAAAACCAACAACAATTAATTTAATAAAATCAAATATATATTGAATATAATTTGATTTATATCAAATAAATCTCTATAAGAGAAATAGAAAAGGAGGCAAGCCTCCTTCCATAAGGAGGGTAGACGGCCACCACATTCCATATGGGAATTGTGGTCGTCCACTCTTCCGATATGGAAGGTGGATGCCTCTCTCCTATTATATGAGATTGCATTATCTCATGATTCTCTCTAATATTTGCAACAACTTTTGTTGCATATTATTTCACAAAAATAAATCCAATCTATTTTGTGAACATTACAATCTTGCCATTAGAAATTTGTGAATCACATTCACAATCCAGAATAAAATGTAAATTACATTTTCAATTTAATGTCCAATGTGAATCCAATTCACATCAACATTTAATTAACAAATGTAAATTACAAATAGCTCTCTCTTATATATTATAAATCATATTTATAATATATATGACTAATATGGATATTGCTATCCACGTTATTCATATCCATGATAATTAAATCACATTTAATCATCTTGGATCTCCATTCTCATGTGCCCAAATAATATGAATCACATTCACATTATTCACATCTTTGATAATTAAATCACATTCAATTATCTCAGATAACTCTCTTTATAATATGAATTGAATTCATATTAATCATGATAATTAAATCATATTTAGTTATCTATTTTCTCAATGCTCGGATACTCATATCAACAATGAAGTTATCATGAACCCTTTCAAGGATAATGCGCTTTCTCCACGAATACTTGGAGATAAGGATATGACGATTATATTGTTCCACGTATAGTGACTTGGATATTGAGATCATATCTCAAATCCAGATCGCGGGCCTCCCATAGATGCTTGATTAAATCAAGACCGCAAATCTAATCTTCTCATTGCATCTGAATCACATTCAGATCAATGTCCAACATTTGGACTAAGATCAGAATGCTTCTCTACTGAGAGGAGTTACTAAAATCCAGACCCATTTGATCACTTCCTAGGAATGGAAGCGTCATGGTTATACAATCGTTTATAATCACATCACCCTCAGGTATTCCCAATACATGTATATCCTGCATACTGGAAGACTCAGAATAAACCTAAAGTATTGGATCAACTTTATACTCTTCATGGTTTTATCAGTAAGTTTCTCATTCGATCATTAGGAGTCAATATCGATCATATACTTTCCAAAAGCATATATCATACCTAGGTCTTGATCATATACTTTCCAAAAGTATATATCAAACCTACAAATTCAGTCAAGCTTCCAAAGCGAGATGACCGTGCACGGAATTTGATTATTCCCAATATCTCATGAGTGAGCTCATGTCTTCCGGTTCAGTAACTGAATCTGTATGATCCCTTTGAGAGATCGTATTACTCATATGCCCTTATATGCACACCAGTGCGCCGGTGTATAGACCTTGGTTAGGTCATCAACCTATTGGTCTGCTAAATGTACATACTCAGACATATAGTAACACATATGTCTCCGGTCAGAGGATGCGTGCCTGTATCGTGACAGCATACGATACATGACTTAGGTTATCTCGATCTCGTTAAGTCAACTCTTTGACCTAACTAATCTGACACCTTCGAATCTCTATTCCTATGTAGGGGACCTGCATCAAGAGGTCGGTCAGATATCAACCTAACTGAGAAAGGATTGCCATCTCCTACTCAGGCTGGAGATCATCTCTTAACAATCATTTGACGGTGCTTGATGAGTCCTCAATCTAACCCTTTAGATATTCATCCAAGCACCAACCTCTATGATTCAATAGTTGAATCAACAGCTGTATGATTATTAAGATGGCCATGGTATATAACCCTAATTGTACTAAGGGACCTATTATGCAAATTATTCATTCTTCATTTCAGATCAGAGAATGATATTCGCAATAACATTTATTGCATAATGGCTCACCATGGGCTCACATGTCCAACACTCTTGTCCCCTACAATGGTGAAAAGTCATAGGTACTTCTCCCTGAGCGAACCCATCCTCGGCCAATCATCCAACTAGAATCTAAAGCCGCGCCCATCCCCAACATCGGTCTCACCATCCCACCCAGCTCATGCAAGACACTCACCAACCCCCTCCAAAGCGACGACAACCTATTGCAAGCCTCAGATCTCCACAAACTATTGATCCCATAGATGCTCTGTATTACCCTTGTTAAGACTCAATTATCAAATTTAATTTTTTGATTGATCGGTTAATGTTGGAATATTATTATTCTGAGTTATCAAGTTCCAAATCGGTTAATGTTGGAATTTAGCTTGGTTGCAGAGTTGGGATGTACTCACCAAACTTAGTGAGTGGTATCTATCTGAGAGTACATCCGATGCAGTGACCAAGCCATCGAAGTACAGTAGCTTGTGGACAGGATTGTCCAGGGGCAACAGACAGATCAGAAGATCCAAGACAAGTACCATAAATGCTTGAAGGATGAGTTCGACGGATTCCAAGTTCGTGAATCCATCTTATGGAAGGGGGACTGTGTGTGTGTCTCAGATGACAAGGAGCTGAGGAGAGAGATCCTATATGAGGCGCACAGTTCGAGACTTTCTATACATCCATGTGGCACCAAGATGTATCGAGACCTCCGCCAGTACTTTTGGTGGGAGGGCATGAAGAAGAATGTAACTGAGCACGTCAGCTGATATCTTACCTGTCAGATGGTAAAGGCAGAGCACCAGAGACCCCTGGTTTACTACAACCTCTTCACATGTCAATGTAAAAATGGGAGAGCATCTCCATGGGTTTTGTCACATCATTGCCGCGTACCCCTAGCGGGCATGATTCGATATGGGTGACCGTTGACCAGTTGACCAAGTCAACCTATTTCATCTTGGTCAACATGACCAGCTAACCAAATTATACATTCAACATGTCATTTGATTGCATGGTATACCCAAGGAGGTACTATCCGACAGAGATTCACGTTTCATGTCACACTACTAGGGATAATTCATGAGAGCCTTGAGGCCCGAGCTACGTATAAGTTCAGCCTACCATCCACAGATGGATGGGAAGTCCGAGAGGACAATCCAAATATTGGAGGGTTTGCTACGGATGTGCGCGGTTCAGTGAAGGGATCCTGGGGGGATCACCTCCTACCAGTTGAGTTCATATGCAACAACATCTATCATGCGCGTATAGGCATGGCATCGTTTGAGGCCTTGTACGGGAGGCGATGCACCACTCCTTTGTGTTGGCAGTAGGTGAGTGAGAATACCATGTTTACCCTACAAATCTTAGAGGAGACCTCTAGAGTAGTGGAGACCGCTAGGAAGAGATTGTTGATCGAACAGAGCCGTCAGAAAAGCTATGCCGCCACCAACGTCGAGACCTTGAGTTCAGGTATTATATCTTACCTGCATGCCTTAGATGATATGATTCCTAGCCAATCAAGTATGACTAAAGCATTTCTCATCACCACATGTCAGAGACTTTGTGTTCTTACGAGGATCCCAAATGAGGGGCATGCAGCGTTTTGGTGTCAATGAGAAGCATGCACCACGCTTTATTGGACCGTTTGAGATTTTGGCCCGTATTGGGAAAGTGGCCTACATGATGGCCCTTCCCCCACACCTTGAGGGCATCCAAGACGTGTTCCATGTGTCGAATCTGCAGAAGTACATCTGAGATCCCCGATACGTGAACAACTATGACGACTTGAAGGTGGAGCCAAACCTCTCCTTCCCTGAGGAGCCGGTTCAGATACTGGACCATGCGATCAAGAGGCTGAGGCGGAAGAAGATTCCTTCAGTTAAGGTCTTGTGGCAAAGTCAAGATGTCGAATAGGCAACATGAGAACCTGAGGCGGACATGAGGGAGAAATACCCTCATTTGTTCACAGGTATGGAATCGAAACCGTAGTCATATTCCATTTGAGATTTTTATGGGTATCGCTATCTTTGAGATTTTTATAGGCTCATTGCTCTGTGAGACTTAGATACAATGAGTTCTTATTTGGAAATCAACTAGAATCATCTTAAGTCTCGGGGACGAGACTTCCTTTGAGATTTTTATGATGTAAAAACCCCGAAATCCGAATATGGACTTAATTGCAAAAATTCGACTGGATTTGGGATTAGTTACAAGTTCTATATTTAAATAGTATCCCAAAAATTAATTTGAGCATTCCATCGTGTAGTGCTCGTTGAGATCTTTCCAACGAGTCCAAGAACAAAAAATCTGAGTTCGGGAGACCGAGTTACAACAATTTTAGCGAGGTGGGGTTTATGTCCTGTTCGGATCCGGACCCAGATCCGAATCGCAGTCTTCACCATAAAACCAATTCCTCTCCTCCCCAAAAATGCACAAAACAAGTCCAGCCCTTCCCCCCTCCCTTCCTCCATCGTCGGAGCTCCGTCGGAGCTTGCTTGAGTGCCTCGAATTAACGATCAAAGACCACCTCCACATAGAGAAGAGCGAGGACATCTTCGTGGACAGTTTCACCTCGCAAACAGAGTGACAATCACACTATTCTTCATGGGTGAAGAAAACAAGGATGTTCAGTTTCTTGAGGTACGATATTCCCTTCCCTCCTGCAGCGGATTTCATGCGATTTCAACCCTATATTTGTATATCATTAGAGCCTTCCCACCTCGTCGGATTGGCAACCTTGTGTCTGCTCCTCCATTTCTGTCCACTTTCTTATGATTTACATGTTTGTGTTTGCGCGAGATCTCTTGTGTTATTGTGTTGATTTGGGGAGTTCGATTGCTCTCAGGTGTGAGCAGCATTGGGGCATAGGTTACACTGATTGTCCTTCATTTGATTCCTACGGTTTTAGGGACATAGGATAATATTGCTCAATTCGATCTCAGTCATACTGCTATTTTGATAACTGATGCGATGTAACTGGTGTAAACTAGAAATCTTGAAATGATTTATATTCTCTGCATGACACTTTAATCGAATGTGCTACTTAGAAACTGATTTGTAATTCTTCATCCTTAATGCAAGGATGTGCTCGGGTAATCATGTTCTGACTTAATCGCCAGATGTTTGCTGTTTCGGTTGTGTCATGCTCCCTTCTTTCTTGACGTGGAAAAAAAAGCTTTGGCAACATGGGTGTGAAACTGATGTCCAACTTTGCTTATTTGGGTCTCCTAATGTTTATTCCAAACCAATGCTTGCTTCTGTTGTAGGCACATGCATATACAACTTGACATTTAAATTGGTTGTTAATCGTGAAAGTGCCTATTTAATAATGAAGTCGTGCATACACAAATTGATTGACCTATTTTAATGACGTGCTTTGTTCATGCCAAGAAACTGAACATACCATTGTATCCAACTTCTAGTTTATATGCATCAGCTGAAGAATCTGAAATTTCTGATTAACAGGTTATTGTGTTGGTCTTGATAATTCAATTTATATGGTAATGTTACTGTTCTGTATATGGCAGTCTATCTCAAAGAGAATAGATATGGTTCAATGAATAACATATTAGGCAACCTTTGTGAACTTTGACTTGAGCCATGTGGTATCTATTGGAAACAATTCTTTTCGGCAATCTTAGTTGCTCAATGTCAAAAAATTTAAATTTTAACTTGCTTTATGTTAAGCTGAAAATGAGACCAGCAGATCTTGTTTTGTTTCAACTCATCACCATGTGCTGTTCCACTTCGTTGCCACTCTGTTACATAGTTACAAAAGCCAATGAGCTGGAGTTGCGTTATAGATGGTAAAACTGACGTGAGGATGACATGTTTGAGGGAAATGAAGGCTTCCATTTAACTACCATCAGGTTTGTCATCATGGCTTCTTTACTAATTCAATGGTTCTTGTAATTATGGCTGCACCTTCATGTAAATAGGGGAAATTCAAGGGTGACTGTTTATACCCTCCAGTTCCTTGATAATTCGTTTTCCTTATCATATTATGCATCCAATAACCTGATGACCAGATACTGCACATTTACATTGTAGACTTTCAATGGCACGAATAGGATATGATTGGGAGAGGTTTCGCATACTTTGGAAGTAAATAGTTCTTTGCATATGTTCCTTATATAGAATAGCATGGTCATTATCGTGATCCCAAAACCAATGAAATTTTCCTTGAGATAAATTTTGTTGTATATCAAAGTTATGACTGTGTCATGATATATGTACGACAATCATCAACCTAAGCAATTCAAGGTATCTAAAGGTTACTAGAATCGATCTTGTTCATGGTGATTATTATCATATGGGTGAGATTTCATGATGAATGGGTAGATGGAGTAGTTTCCACCGAGGGAGGGGCATGTACCCTTGGGGTCCCGAGTAGAAGCCAAAATGATCGTGATCCCAACTGCTACTTGTAACTGCGATGGTTGGAGGACATGTTGCTCGGCACACCGAGTCACTACGCGGTGTTCAACCTCTGCACATGTGTGCCTTTAGCCCAGTGCCTCGAGTGCAGGCCAAGTAATCTTTGTTGGTAGTATAGTGTTTCGCTTGTTCGTTTAGAGTTAACAATCGTGTATCGGCTGGTGTATGCCACATTGATTATTATTTCGAGTAGGAGCACTAATAGGGGAGTTTCGAGATAATGTGGTTTCAATGAAGTTGGGAATGGGATGTGAATCTCCTGTGCATAAGGAGAATTGAATTAGTCATGATGATTCACAGGTTGGAATCTAAATTGTGAAGTGGAGCTAAGTGGACGTGTTGGGAACTTAGTTAGGATGCATTGTACCCCACCGCATGCTTACAGAGGCACCCCAATCCTAAGGCTTTCTTTTGCCTTAGAGTCATAGTGAGAGGTCTTACTCGGACCAAGACCACATACTATCCACGAAGCTTGGTTACTCATTCCATATCTGATAATAATAATAATAATAATTAAAATGTAATTCTTTGTGAGATTAGTTTACCCATCTGGTTTCTTTTGCACACTTTTAATTATATATGCATGTTGTAAATATATTTTTTATATCGTATTGAGAAACGTTGCTCATAACGTATCTTTGTGTGGATCCGTAGGTTCTCAGAAGAAGCCACAATAGTGAGCGGAACTTCTTTACGTGAGGCTACTTCTTTTTGCATAGTTACACTGCTTCTATTTTGTGGTACAGTTACTGTTAGCTTTTACTGCTTTACTTGTAGAATTTTGAGAGATATTGCATGTATACTGTATGTATGCACACTTTCTGATGCATATATCTTATATATTTGGTGGACATGGATGGAATTGTAATGGAAAGTAATGGACATGTTATGAATGGGATGCAAATTTTAAATTCCAATATTTGTGCTACTTTCTCCTTCATAGTGTGTATATCATGTGATTCGAATGTGGAAAGTATGTCCGTGGAATCGGTTTACGGAGTATCCGGGTCCTAGGGAGACAGACGTGACATGTATGGTTTGACAAGCTATCTCAGGTAGTCAAACATACACAATTGTACAATCTAAAAGCTTATCATCTCTTTTGCAACGATCAATTGATAATATTGCAATCATTACAATGATTCAAAGGGCATCTCTATGGTAAAGACTCATTAAAAAAGTATTTCATCACCAAAGATCTAGATATCTTAAGATATTTCCTTGGTATGGAGGTTCTCATAAACCAATAAGCTTATCTTGTAACAACATAAGTATGATTCTAAATTAATTTTTAATATTGTAAAGCTTGGATATGGGGTGAGTTCAACTCATATAGAACATGATGATGAACTATCCAAGGATACCACGTAGGATATCGATGCTAGGTAGTACATGACTCCATTGTTGCAATACTAGGCCGAATAAACTGAATACGGGAGAGACACCGACTCGATAGACTTCATTCAATCAATATTCGGTCCAACAGAGTACTCAGTCCGATAATTCGATCATTTGACCATATAGTCGGCTGACTACTCACTTGCTAATTTTTCTATTTCTTATCTTCTTTATTTTTAAAAAGGTTCAATTTGGGATGAGCATGGGCCGGGTCTGGGTAGGGCTCTATAGGGCTCGAGCCAAAGTGTGAACCCCCGAGGATCCGGGTACCCGTTTACGTTATTTCGCGACATTTGATTCACATGAGATCGCATAAGCTGTAGAAAAACAGGGGAATTTTTTTGTCGTGCTACTATATATATGACATTCACATTTTTTTCATAAACCACAGAGATAAGAAATAAGTGCCACCACCACTTTATTTCAAAATTTTCATATAATTACACCATGTACAAGAAGTTTGCCATTACATACAGTATATCCAAAAAAATTGTACAGAAGAAAAGGGGAAGCATTTACATCATAAATTGAACCAAAAACTGAAACAAAAACAAGATATACCATGTCTCCTGAAGTCATCAAACCGCTACTGCACTAAAGACTCCTTGCCTGCCATGCGTGCAAGGAAGAAAAGACGTCAGCGGGCGCTGGTACCTCCCATAAGTTTATAAAAAAAATCAACTGGCATTTAAAATGTTCAAAAGTAAACAAGTAGAAAGGTGGAATAAGTACAATTTACATCTAGTTGCTCAAGTAAAAAAGGTTTTCAAGTTATGTGTAAGCATCTCTCATGATCGCTCATTAACTCAACACTTCCCATATATGACATATTTATATTATACATGAATATTCATGAATGTATGAGTATAAGTATATATCATCATTTTCATCAGAGATCATGTTCGTGAGTGATAATGGAGAAGTTTGAGGTTGGAAAGGTATCTTAATTTATTTAGATTCTTAAGGCTATTTACTCTTTTGAGTTAGTGGATAGTCTGTGGTCTTGGTCTGTGTCTAACCTCACACTATGACTCTAAGGTATTAAAAGTGACTTAGGATTGGGGTGCCTCCATAGGCATGTGGTGTTGTGTAATGCATCCTAACTAAGTTCCCAACACATCTACTAACTCATAGGGATTTCGAAATCAGATTAAAGTCACTTCCAATCATCTTAAATTTTAATTGTAATTTCTCCCAACCTTAACTGCAACTGTCTCAGATGTAACACTAGATGATTTAGATGTAGATATGGATGATCTGAATGTAGAATCGCCAAGTCTGTTGGCGAAAGAAAACTCAAGCGGTGAGGTATCCTACAAATGGGCTCTTCTGTTTCACCCTCTAATTGGAAGTGCGGTCCAATAGACGGATAGGTCTACTCCAAAACTACGCCACTGAGATGGGTGAGAGAGACTCTCTGGAAAAGTCGCTCTAGAAAATGGCCCAACCGGTAACGGGCAACCGAACTCGTACGAAAAACTAAAACCGAGGATCCCTCGCCTAGGTATCCTAAAACAGAGGGTCAGCGGAACTGGTCTAAAGTCGGGATCCCAACGAGGCACAAAAACACAGCGAGCTCGCGTAAAAACCAAAAAGGGACTGGGATCCTAGACCCGCGCACTTGGCGGTCGCTGCCCGAACTGAGCTTCCTATCTCCCGCCCAGTTGAGGGGTCACCGCACCCTTGCACAGTCAGGTGTGAAGATTACCGTGACCGGCATTATAAATTATATGTTGTGGTTAACCTTACACATTGAGATCTCTGTCAATGATCAATAGTTGGTAGACTATATACATATATACATACATGTATATATATCACAATAATTCTTGTCTAACCACAATAATCGTAATAAATTAAATTGGGAGTTTTAGAAAATATGGTATTCTGGTCATCTTAACTAATCATTGATATGAACTGTAGTTCTAATTTGACCTTTGCACACTTTTTTTCCTATTGAAAATCCGTATGATATGATTGACGAAATGCATACTTCTCATAGATTCTAAAATACTGGCATTGTAGTTTTCCCTAGACTGATCTAAAACTTGATGTGACTCATCTATAAAATCATCGATCAATATTAGTAATTGATTTGTCCATGATATATGTTGAAGGAAAATAAACCAGATCAATTCAATCAAACCCTAGAGCTCTCTTATATAGGAGAAAAGCTCTATGGGTAAATTACAGAAACATGACAATTAAAATTAACAATAACATAATTATTCTAACACTCCCCCTCAAGCTGGAGCATATATATCTATCATGCTCAGCTTGGAACAACAGAGATGAAAAGGGCCTCTAGCAAGAGCCTTGGTGAACATGTCTGCAATCTGCTCTCCTAATGATACATAAGAGGTCAAAATAAGCCCCTTTTGAATCAAGTCCCGTGTATAATGACAATCCACTTCAATGTGCTTTGTCCTTTCATGGAAGGCTGGATTATTGGCTATAAACAAGGCGGCCTGATTATCACATTTAAGATGCATAAGAAGAGGTACTTCAATAGTTAAATCAGTCAAAACTGATTTAACCCACATCATCTCAACACTACCTTGGGCCATTGCCCTATATTCTGACTCTGCACTGGATCGAGCCACGACCGTTTGTTTCTTACTCTTCCAAGCTACTGGTGAGCTGCCAACAAATACAAAAAATTCTGAAGTAGACTTTCTATCATTAGGTTACCCAGCATAGTCTGCATCAGCACAACCTGTGACAGATATAGAGGTATCTCTTCTAAACAGAAGACCAACACCTGGAGACGACTTCAGATATCTCAAGATCATAAAAACCGCATTCATGTGAGCATGCCTGGGTTGCTCCACGAACTGACTTACCCTGTTAACCGTAAAGGCTATATCAGGTCGGGTAATAGTAACATACAACAACTTCCCCACTAGCTCTCTATATCGTCTCTTGTCCACCTCCTCAGAGTCGTCATCATAAAGTTTAACATTAGGATCCATAGGGGTAGTAGCTGGTCTACATCCTGCCATACCTGTCTCAGATAACAGGTCAGTAACATACTTCCTTTGTGTCATTACCATGCCTTGCTCATTTCGTGCAAACTCCAATCCCAAAAAGTAACGAAGTGTACCTAGATCCTTCGTAACAAACTGCTCGTAAGAAAATCCTTAGCTGCTTGAATGCCTTGTTCATCACTACCTACATATACTAATATGATCACAGTACCTCGCTGGTCTCTCTTTACAAAGAGAGTATGATCTGCTGTAGATCTGGCAAAACCCTTTTGTTCAATCAACTCCGAGAGCTTCTGAAACCAAGCCCATGGACTCTGCTTCGGGCCATATATGACCTTATGAAGACGGCACACCATACTGGACTCCCCCTCAGCAGCAAACCCCGGTGGTTGCTGCATATAAACCTCTTCCTGCAAGTCACCATACAAGAAAGCATTCTTGACATCTAACTGAAACAGGGGCCAATCACGGACAACAACAACTGCAATGAGAATCCGTAACGTAGAATGACGTGCTACTGGAGAAAACGTCTCCTGATAGTCCACCCCATATGTTTGGGTGAACCCACGAGCAACCAACCTGGCTTTGAATCTATCAACTGTACCATCAGCCCTATGCTTAACAGTAAAAACCCATTTGCTGCCCACTATAGACGCACCTGGTGGAGGATGCACAATACTCCATGTGCCACGCGACTGCAACGCCGCCATCTCCTCTTCCATAGCTAAACGCCATGGACTGCTCTGTAGTGCCTCCTGATATGACCGTGGGATGTCAACTGCCGACAAACCAACAACAAACTGGCGGAAGTCCGGGGATAAACGCTCCAACGAAGCCTGAGACCCAAACTCCACCCCATATTTGGGATTCATCGTCCGCGCACTATTTTGCTTTCGATGGGCAATAGGGATATCTAGGTTATCAACTGGAGTAGTGAAAGTACCATCAGTACCCTGTACATCCATCTGCGCATGCAAATCACCTGTGTCATCAGGAGAACTCAAATGATCAGTACATACCTCGGACGTGCAGGATGATGGAGGAGGCACATGAGCAGAGGGCCGACGCTGATAGACTTGTGGATAAAAAGTAGTAGCTGGTGGTGGCGGTGGTGGTGGTGGAGTAGGCTGTGGTGGTGGTGGAGTAGACTGTTGTGGTGGAATAGAGCATGGAACAGATGGAGGAGGAGGAGGCACAAAGATATCGTCTCCTTTCTCTGAGTGAGTGAGTCTGTCACCTGTAGGAGAAAAATACATAATGGACTCAAAGAAGGTGACATCTGCACTGACATAGTACCGTCGTCTAACTGGATCAAAACACCGATATCCTTTTTGGGTTTTGGAATAACCCACAAAAACACATTTGACAGCTCTGGGAGAGAGCTTGTCAAGACCAGGAGAAAAGCAATGGACAAGCGCAACAGACCCAAAAACACGCGGTGTTAGAGAGAAAAGATCCTTCTCGGGAAACGCAATCAAGAACGGAATCTTCTCCCCTAACACGGACGAAGGCATATAACAAGGTAGCAAGCAGTTAGAACCGCATCCCCCCAATAGGAGTGAGGGGCACGGCTCTGAATCAAAAGGGTTCTGGTAATATCCAACAAATGACGATGTTTCCTTTCAGCCACCCCATTCTGTTGGGAGGTATATGCACAAGACGTTTGATGCACAATCCCATGAGACATAAGGAATTTAGATAGTTGAGTACTACACAATTCCAGAGCATTGTTAGACCGTATGAATTTCACTACAGCAGAGAAAATATTTTTTATTTCAATAAGGAAAGACTGAATAACATGTCCAGCATCAGACTTATTTTTAAGCAGAAAGACCCAAGATAACCTAGAAAAGTCGTCGACAGCAACAAGATAAAACCTGTGCCCCTGAAGATCAGGGACACGACTGGGACCCCAAATATCAAAATGAAGTAACTCAAACAAACCATGACGACTTGGACCAAGACGACTCTGAAATGGCGACCGGTGATGTTTTCCGAGCTGGCACGCTTCGCATTGGAAAGTAGACTTGGGAGAAATCTGTGGAAGGATATGGACCATCTTTTGCAACGGAAGATGACCAAAGCGGAGATGCCATGTGTAAGGAGAGACAGATCTAGTACTCACAGAAGAGACACCAACATGAGGAGACTGCACCAGTCTATAGAGACCCCCTTGCTCACGGCCAGTTCCAATCACTCTGCCCGTTAGGATGTCCTGAAACACAAGAGCAGATGGGTCAAATATGGCACGACAATGTAAATCTTTAGTGATTTGACTAATCGACAGTAAATTCATTGAAAAATCGGGAGCATAAAGAACATTCTGAAGCCGTATCGCAGGGGTCAACTGCACCCCCCCTGACCAGTAATGGGAGAGTGTGTCCCGTCAGCTATCACCACAGAGCGTCCTGTCTGAGTTGCATTGAAACCATCCAAACGCTTTCTATCACCACATAAATGATGAGAGGCTCCAAAATCCATGATCCATTCTTATTGATCTGCTCGGTAACAACTAGTAAGAGCATATGTTGTACCTAACGTGGATGCTGATGCTGAACCGGCTATCTCCGAAGATCCTGAAGTACTCGCTGGCCCCTGACCAGGCATGATCTCTCTAAGTCGCGCCACTAACTCCTCAAACCTCTGATCCGGGACATGGGAAGGACCCCCGTCCTGCTGCGTCTGCTCCGCCACACGTGCTGTAGTGGTAGGAAATCCATGCTTAGAATAGCATGTTTCCTCAGTGTGACCAGTCCTACGACAGTAAGTGCGCAGCTGTCGAGGAGGTCTGCTACCTCCTCCTCTGCCACGACCACCTCTACCTCGAAACTATGGATATCCTCCCCTGCCACGAGACGCTGCTATGGCTGAGGGCGTCTGAGCTCCACCATGAGATATAGAGAGTCTACTTAACCGGTGATAGGCCTCTTTCATAGGAGGTATGGTGACATCTGTAAGAATCTGCGCTCTGGCAGCATCATACTCCTGATCAAGGGCTGCTAGAAATACCCCTGTCATCACTGAGTCCCTGTATGCCTTTAGCTGTTCTGGTGTGGCTGTCAACGGAATGTACCCGTGTAGCTTCTCAAACATACCCCTCAGAGAGGTGTACAGGGTATGAAGAGGATGCCTGTTCTGCTTCGAGGTGAAAATGTCATGCTGGAGTTGTAAGATCTTGGACTCGTTCTTCACCGGAGAATAAGTGGCAGCTAAGATATCCCACATAGCCTTCGTAGTGGGTTGACTCAGAATGTCGTTGGCTATCTCCATGGATACAGTACCCGATAACCATACACGTGCATAGGCATCATCAGCCTCCCATGAGGCGTTAACCCCAGTCTTCTCAACAGGTTCCTCTTGCGCGAGGATATGCTTCTTGCCATTGCGTTGCATAAGACTCATGAACTGCATGGCCCACAGTTCATAGTTCGTGCCGTCCATTTTTACAACGAGTGCTGGACCTTTAAAGGCACCCAGAGACATGAGATCTACCTTGTTGTCTGACATGATGACAACAATACTTTGCAACTGGGGTTAAACAACTAGACAATAATGTCTACGTGAACATATAGGAAGGTTGTTGTGAACGTAGACTCAAACCACAACGCCTTCCATATCGTGGATGGAACCTCTGCTACGCGCAGTTGAGAGACTTCACGCGCAGGGGAGAGACTTCACGCGCTGGTGGATGTAGACTTCACGCGCAGATGGAGGGGAGAGACTCCATACGCAAGGGCTTCAGCACACGGGCTTCATGGCATAGGGCTTTAGCACGCGTAGGGCAAGTCACGCGCGCGCAACAAGGATGCGCAACGGTGCTACAGGCGCACACGACGCAATTGGGCTACACGACGCGCAACAGGGCCGCTTCGCGCAAGGCGGCGCGCGATCGAGAGGCTACACGCGCGGGTGGCGCGCGAGCAGCTGCGCAGCCTCGCGTGCGACGGCGAGGGGCGGCGCCGATCGAGAGGAAGAGAGAGAGAGAGGCCGGCGGGTGGGGTGGGGTAGGGTTAGGGTTTCGAGAACTCCGGTCTAGGACCGTCGCTCTGATACCATGTTGAAGGAAAATAAACCAGATCAATTCAATCAAACCCTAGAGCTCTCTTATATATGAGAAAAGCTCTATGGGTAAATTACAGAAACGGGACAATTAAAATTAACAATAACATAATTATTCTAACAATACATGTGTCTGAATTTCCCATAGTCAGTCCTCTACCAACTCCACAGTACTTGTATATGAGTCATATTGCCTAACTTAAACATGATATTCCTTAGTAGACTAAGTTCTTATATCTAATCCTGAAGAATAACAACTTAACTCACTGGTCCAACAATTTAGTCCAAGGTTATTCAATCAAATTTAACTATAAATGCCTAATCCATCCTTGCGAGCTAATTCTACTTAAATTAAGTTAGCAAAAGATCCATAATTCTCCCTTATCGGCCAGCAACAGGAAGGAATAATTGATGCAGAAATCTGCTAGGTTATACTATTACCTTTTTTAACTTTTTGAGTTTGAGCAGTAACTAAATTCATAATCCAGTATACAAACTTTAAATCTTTTAACCTTTAGGGCTTTTAGCAATAGTCACTAAACTCAGGAATCATTTAGAATTTGATTAGTGAAAAGACTAAGATCGCTTCCGAATATCTTTCAAGGGATTTTTTTGAAGATTGAAATATTACATGTGCAATATCTTGTATGAATGAAGCAAATCTGGCTAATAAACAATTACTAAGGTAAACATGATAATATGCATTTACTAAAACAAATATAAAATAGTAATCTAGGCTAGAATCAGCAATGGACAGAATCAATTAAATAATTGAAATTTAGATATCCTGAATTGTGTCCTGATTGGAAATCAGGAAATGTAGGGATTTATTCCAGATAACAACTGCTACCTGAGGAGGACAGCAAGAAAAAAACACAAATGTATAAAAATGCATACATGCATGACAACAAGGAGGTGTGAAATGGAATTGTACCAATGGATTTCTTCAAATTGAAATGAAAATGGCACAATCGGCAAGAAGCAATGCTTATTGAACAGACAGAAGGAAATGGTGATATCCTCAAGCGCATCACGGAAGCATGGGCATTGTATCGAATACGATGAAGAACGACTAGTCGAACTAGTTGTTATATACAATGTAATTTTAAAATGTTTCATGTGATGAAACCACATGATCCAAGAACACTTCTCCAATCGTTTCGTCTGAACCACAAACAAGTATTAGGGTTACCTCTTGAAGCGTGGATGCGATCGAGTCTCTAAACGAAGAGACCTCCTTTCTCAAGTCCGATCCGACGGAGGAGACGCTTGCGAGCGTGTTGATAAAACACGTGCTCCTCGCAATCCATGTTGATGATCAAGCCACGGATCTCCTGATCTCGACACACGAGATTCGACGTCTTCTTCACGAGCGAGATGCACCGAAGGAGACGGAGATCCACGAGCAAATGATCGGGCAGCATAACGACGACGCTGCGGCGATGGAGAACCTCTCTAGGGCATCCATGGTGGACGGCCACATGAGAGAGAGAGTGGGCGTGTAGAGAGAGAAAGAGAAAGAGAGACTTATGTTCTATTGTGTGTAAAGAAGAGCAAATGTGTGCCTCTTCTTTTATAATATTTTGGGATCCATGGATCTCAATCCATGGACAACACAAATTTAATGGCTCTCATTAATTGTGTTTCTTTTAATGGCTAAGATTTGTGTTGGTAAAAAACAACAACACTTAATTTAATTTAGATTAAATATATATTGATAAATCAATATGATTTATTCTCAAACTAAATCAATCAAGCATGGAGATTTATGGAATGAAGATTGCCTCCTTCCATAATATGATATTTGGTGTCAATCTCATGTAATCTCATGAGATCTCATGAGATTACATTATTCCATGAAAATCTCCAAGATTTACAACAAAACTTGTTGTAAATTATTCTACAAAAACAATTCATAGTTATTTTGTGAATATTGCAATCTTGCCATTGGAAATTATGAACTACATTCACAACCCAAAATAAAATGTGAATTACATTTTCAATTAATTGTCCCATATGAATCAAATTCACATCAACATTTAATTAAATGTAAAATACAAATAGCTCTCTCTTATATATTATAAATCACATTTATAATATATATGACTAATATGGATATTGCTATCCACATTATTCATATCCATGATAATTAAATCATATTTAATCATCGTGGATATCTATTATCATGTGCTCAAATAATATGAATCACATTCACATTATTCACATCTTTGATAATTAAATCACATTTAATTATCTAAGATAACTCTCCTTATAACATGAATCAAATTCACGCTATTCATGATAATTAAATCACATTTAATTATCCATTTTCTCAGTGCTCAGATACTTATATCAATAATGAAATTATCCTAAACTCTTTCAAGGATAATGCGCTTTCTCTGCAGATACTTGGAGATAAGGACATGGCGATTGTATTGTTCCACATATAGTGACTTGGATATTGAGATCATATCTCAAATCCATATCGTGGGCCTCCCATGGATGCTTGATTAATTGAAGACCGCAAATCTAATCTTCTCATTGCATCTGAATCCCATTCAGATCAATGTCCAATATTTGGACCAAGATCAGATTACTTCTCTACTGAGAGGAGTCACTAAAATCCAGACCCGTTTCATCACTCCCTAGGAATGGAAGCGTCATGGTTATACAATCGTTTATGATCACATCACCCTCAGGTATTCCCAATACCTGTACATCCTGCATACTGAAAGACTCAGAATAAACCCGAAGTATTAGAATAACCTTACACTGTCTACTTTAGGGTTCTATCAGTAAGTTTCTCATTTGATCATTGGGAGTTGGTATTGATCATATACTTTCCAAAAGTATATATCATACCTAGGTCTTGATCATATACTTTCCAAAAGTATATATATATATCAAAACCTAGAAATTCAGTCAAGCTTCCAAAGCGAGATGACTGTGCACGAAATTTGATTCTCCCCAATATCTCATGAGTGAGCTCATGCCTTCCGGTTCAGTAAATGAACGTGTATGATACCTTTGAGAGATCGTATTACTCATATGCCCTTATATGCATACCAGCGCGCCGGTGTATAGACCTTGGTTAGGTCATCAACCTATTGGGCTGCCAAATGTACATACTCAGACATATAGTAACACATCTGTCTCCGGTCAGAGGATGCGTGCCTGTATCGTGACAACATACGATATAGGACTTTGGTTATCTCGATCTCGTTAATTCAACTCTTTGACCTAATTAATCTGACACCTCCGAATCTCTATTCCTATACAGAGGACTTGCATCAAGAGGTCGGTCAGATATCAGCCTAACTGAGAAAGGATTGCCATCTCCTACTCAGGCTAGAGATCATCTCTTAACAATCATTTGACGGTGCTTGATGAGTCCTCAATCTAACTCATTGGATATTCATCCAAGTACCAGCCTCTATGATTCAATAATTGAATCAACAGCTGTATGATCATTAAGATGCCCATGGTACATAACCCTAATTGTACTAAGGGACCTATTAAGCAAATATCTTATTCTTCATTTCAGATCAGGGAATGATATTTGCAATAACATTTATTGCATAATGGCTCGCTGTGGGCTCGCATGTCCAACAATCTCCCACTAGCCCAAAGAGCCATTAATGGACTAATCATTTTAGCACTCATGTGACAATCATAGGCTATTTAGAAAAATAGCTAGGTAAGCTGATCAGTCACTCTGTTCCCAAGAGACTATGCCAAGTCCTTTTACGACACTTGCATATCTCCTAGTAACAGTGCTCGCATCCAATGCGAATGTTGCATCTTATGCAACCAATACTCAATCTTGTTAAAGCTATTATAGTGTCCTTGACACTATAGCTTAATAATTATCATAACCAGTATTTCCATAATCCTTATCATAATACCCTTATTCTTGGATATTACTATCTCTTAAGGTATCCACAGTTAAGACCTTTTAGATCTCTATCTATAAAGTCTTAAGTTTTTGAAGATAAGACTTTGAGATCACTATCTCAAAAATCTTGTCATCTATGAAGATTTTGTTATTACCGCAATCAAGTGTTTCCTCTCCATAGTAGGATTAGCAACACTTTACTACCCCCACTGCACGGCAGATATCTGGCTTTTGTACACATCTAGCATACACTCAACTTCTCGTAACTAATGCACAAGTGCAAAGTACAAATGTGAGTTCAGACACCAATCCAAACATGAATGACTAAAGGTCGATCAACGTAAGTCAAAATGACATTAAAAAATCCCAACAAACTAACCTTTTTATCATTTCTATCTAATCCTCTACGTTTTTATTTATTTATTAAATTTATTTGATAATTATCAAAAAGTTATTTAATCATTTATAAAATCATAACAAAGTTCGGTACTCACGAATGGTAATTTCACAGAGTTAATTTTATAAGGAGAAAGGTCGATCATTTGTTCATATGGTGCAAGGAATATAAAGGTGACATTAACCATAAATTTGTCTCGATTTTTTTTTTCATTTTAGCTAATATTACTTAGTACAATTTCGAACTTGTCTTATTGTTACTCCAAACTTTTGTTTCAAAATTACCAGCATTTTTTTACTGTTTTAGGGTAAATTTAATGGAAAGTACATTTTTAGAATTCCTTTGCAAAAGGTTTGTTTCATATTAGTGGTCGACTGAGAGAGAGCGATATACGACACTTCTTATAAAAAATGTCTCTACTCCGTCCCCTTGTGAAATGTATTTTGTTCAGTTTGTTATATAATCATGTTATCAGATACTATAGACGATAGGTCGCTTAGTTCTAATGGATAACAACCTGTTTCCTCATAGGCTGAACCCTATGAGGAATGTCTTCCCTAACAATGATGGACATTCTATATTCATTGTTTCTTGATTGTTCCTGGCTTGCAACTTTCTCGATTCTAGAGAAAGGTTTAGCATTTTCCTTTTTGCAAATTGGCAAAATTCAGAACTGACCGATCTAGAGAGCTTTCTGAATGAATCCTTCATCTTTTTCACAAACCTTGGACTGTATGACATTGATTTGCATAATAGATAAAAAAAGGACACAGATGTTAATGAATAATAGGTGGGAGTTAACGAATGGAGGTTCTGGAGTAAGAACCAGTGAATTTACAGGCGTTTTGAGATAATTACGTAGAAGATAAGGGTGTGAGGATAATTTGCTCATATCATTCGTGGAGTAAAAATCTCAGAAGAAAAAAAATATATTAGCATCAGAAATTCAGAATGGTCCAAGTAACGGGACCTTCCGATTATCTGAATCAAACGGATGCGTGATCCGGCCCATCAAGCCGAGCCCGAAGCAAGAAGAAAGAAGGGAACCCCATTGGTCACTTGGCCAGGGCTCCGCTCTCCCTTCACGGTTGGATTCGCCTCCCCACGAGCCCCATCCCCACCCCTCACTTTCAGACCGTTCTAGTTTGAAACCCTCCATCTATAAAACCCTTCGGCCTTCCCAACGGCAAGAAACTGTCACCACCACTGCTCCCCACTCCCAACCCCAAAGCCCGACTGCTAAGACGGAGGAGAGATCTCCGCCGATCTGTGCTATACAGGGTGTTCTGGTAGTGGTGAATGGTAGGCACTCTCATCCTGTTCCCATCGGGTATGCTATGGGGTGGGTTCTGGAGATCCACCGAGTATGGATGAGGACCTTAAATTACATATGTATCAGCAGGTCCTGCTACGACGATGAAGAAGAACAACAACAAGAACATGTGACATCAATCTGCTGATGGGAAGATAGCATGAGACGGGGTATGTTCTTTCGTCTAAACCCATCACTGATTGTTTACCTTTTATCTTCTTTCAACATCATGCATACATACATTCTGCTGTTGTGAAATTAATCGCTTGCATCCTTTTTGGTTTCTGTAGTTCGTGTATTGAACAATTTCTTTTTCATATATTTTTTCTTTTGATTTCTGTAATGTAATCAAACACCACCAGATTCTTTTGAACAGTAACGTAATCAAACACCACCAGTTTCTTTTGATTTCTGTAGATCGTGTATTGATGAGATAACATCATATTTTTTTTAACATCTTTTCTCTACTGCATTTTTCCTTTAAAAACAAACACCACTAACTTCTTTAGGTTTGAAATACCCAATCTGGACACAGATCTATAAAGAAACGCTTGTGCGACAAATTTATGTAATACTTTATTTCTTTAGGGTTTATATGGATCCTTCGAGTCTTATCTAGGAGATAAGTTTTGCTTAACAGAGTGTTCTTTATTTCGGGTGCGGAATTTGAGTTTTTATAATTCTGTATGTCCTGTATTTTTTTAAAAAAACTGGTAGCTGCTAAGGTGTAGTTAAATCCTTCTACGATGTTTTTTGTGAGGACTTGAAATTTACATATGGATAATGAACTTTTCAATTATGAAGCCTCCCGCTATAAAAGTACTAAGTTTGTGAGTATTCATTAATTCATTTGAAAATCATGATATATTAAAATAGAATTCAAAGGAGCTTCTGATGATTGTATTTTGACCCTTCATACTCCAATACTCAGATTGGAAATTCAGAAAGCTAGATTCAAACACAATCACACTTAGATTTTTGGACGAAAATAATTTGATTTGACATGAGTAGGTGATTTATAGGAACTCAATAAGAACTAAACGACTCACAAAATTTCAAATTTAGGGTTTTCTTTCCTTCTTCGTGTTCTTTTTATATGCAAAACCTTCGATCAATTATAGGTCAAAATTTGTACATTTTGGACATGATTCGGGGGAAAGGGGAGCATACCAGAATACCAACACAATATATAATAAATCCTACCTCAAACTATTGGGGTTTAATAGTTTTTAGATCAAAACACGCTTTTGGATTTCGAGTTTTTTAAAGGTTGTTCTTGTCTAAGAAACAAGTCTTATGGAATGATTTACAGATTCATTTTAAACGTGAATATATGATTTCATGCATGTATGCAAATATTATAATCTACACGAGTTATATAGAGGAGAACCGATTTAAATATGAAACAAATGTAAAATCATGTTACTGTCAAATTAGGGTTCTTCAAATTTCAACTTGAGGACTTTATGTGTACCGATACAATTATCTGAACACAAGTGCATATGGGAAACTAAAGTCAAATTTCAGGTAAAAAAATAGACGTAATATTACCTTCAAGAGTATATCGACACAAGTACAAACATGAAAAATGACCAAGTCCCATCCATATTCGTCCAAACTAAATGCCCTTCCACTCGAAAAAGTACAAATGTGAGTTCATACACCAATCCAAACATGAATGACTAAAGGTCGATCGACGTAAGTCAAAATGACATTAAAAATCCCAACAAACTAACCTTTTTATCATCTTCTATATAATCATCTACGTTTTTATTTATTTATTAAATTTATTTGATAATTATCAAAATGTTATTTAATTATTTATAAAATCATACCAAAGTTCTGTAATCATGAATGGTAATTTCACATAGTTAATTTTATAAGGAGAAAGGCCGGTCATTTGTTCATATGGTGCAAGGAATATAAAAGTGACATTAACCATACATTTGTCTCGATTTTTTTTCATTTTAGCTAATATTACTTAGTACGTACCAATTTCGAACTTGTCTTATTGTTACTCCAAACTTTTGGTTCAAAATTACAGGCATTTTTTTATTGTTTTAGGGTAAAATTAAATAGAAAGTACATTTTTAAAATTCCTTTGCAAAGATTTGTTCAGTATTACGGTCGATTAAGAGAGAGCGATATACGAAACTTCTTAGAAAAAATGTCCCTACTCTGTTCCCTTGTGGAAGGTATTTTGCTCAGTTTGTTATATAATCATGTTATCAGATACTATAGACGATAGGTCGCTTAGTTCTACCCGATTACAACATGTTTCCTCATAGACTGAATCCTACGAGGAGTGTCTTCCCTAACAATGATGACCTTTCCATATTCATTTTTCCTTGATTGTTCCTGGCTTGCAACTTTCTCACGTCATTCCTTGAGTAAGAATCTCAGAAGAAAAAAAAGTATAATATAATAGCATCAGAAATTTAGAATGGTCGAACGGGACCTTCCGACTATCTGAATCAAACGGATGCGCGGTCCACCCCATCAAGCCGAGTCCGAAGCAGGAACAAAGAATGGAACCCCATCGGTCACTTGGCCAGAGGTCCGCTCTCCCTTCACGGTTGGATTTGCCTCCCCACGGGCCCCATCCCCACCCCTCACTTTGAGACCGTTCTAGTTTGAATCCCTTCATCTATAAAACCCTTCGGCCTTCCCAACGGCAAGAAACTGTCACCACCACTGCTCCCCAATCCCAAACCCAAAGCCCGACTGCCAAGACGGAGGAGAGATCTCCGCCGATCTGTGCTATGCAGGTTGTTCTGGTCGTGGTGAACGATGCGGTGAAGGTCGGAGATGCCGTCGATGGGAAGACGATAGGCGTGTACTTCGCGAACGTGGAAAAGCACTGTCGGTTACTCACATGGACTCTCGTGGAGGTTTACAATGAGATCAAGTCCACCGGTGGTGACTTCGAAGTGGCGTTCGTACCCAAAGACGCAGATGAGAACCTCCTCGAGGCGCTCTCCCAAATGCCATGGCTCGTAGTGCCGTTCTTGCCTTCTTGGAATTGAAGTCTTTTAAGTGGTGGGAGAGTATCTATGAGGCCTTTGATGTCCAAGGTTTGCCCTATCTATCGATCATTGACGGGAGCTCAGGGGAGATCGTGTTGGGGAGCTCGTTCATGTATCCGATTGCGGTGGAGATGGTACTGAAGTACGGAGCGAAGGCCTTCCCGTTTACTCAGGAGAGGTTGGCGGAGCTGGAGGAGATGGAGGAGGATGCCAAGAATCAGTGTTCTTACCTCTTATTCTCGTGATTTCCTCCTCACGGCAGATGGGACTAAGGTTTTTTTCTCTTGATTTGGATTCCAAAGATTTATCTATCAAGCTTTCTAACCCAGTGTTCTCTTTGCTTATGCCATCTGCAACAGGTTCCTGTCTCAGAGCTCGAGGGGAATATGGTTGCCATATATTTGTATGACAGTGATGACGACAATTGCAAGGAGTTCTCTCAGATCCTTTCCAGGACGTACTCTGAATTGAAAGGAAGAGGGGAGCTCTTCGAAGTTGTTCTGGTCTCTTTTTGTGTAGAAGAGGATGATTACAAAGCACAAACAAAGGACATGCCATGGTTGCTATTACCTTTTGGAGACACCTCTGGCCCGAGGCTTATCAGATATTTTAAAGAGGCATCATTATCCTCGTTGGTCTTGCTCGGTGCAGACGGGAAGACTGTAAACGAGAACCTGCAAGAGATAGTGAAGGAGTATGGTGCTCGTGCGTACCCTTTCTCATCGGAGAGAATTGCCGAAGTGAACAGAGAGATCGGCGATGAACAAACACTAGAAGCTCTTCTTGTTTATGATGATCTTGATTACGTCAGCAGGAAGGATGGTTCAAAGGTAAAATTCTTGCTAAAGTTTGGATCTATAAACTGCATAACCATCTAGCTTGCTTATAATGCGGTTGCTGGATCTATGATTGTCTGCTGGTTTTCTATCTTATTTAACATTTTCGTTCTGTTCCTATCGGTTATGCTGTGCGGTGGGTTCGGGAGATCCACCGAGTATGGGTGAGGACCTGAAATTACATATGTATCAGCAGGTCCTGCAGCGACGATGAAGAAGAACAACAACAAGAACATGTGACATCAATCTGTTGATGGGAAGATAGCATGGGACGGGGTATGTTCTTTCGTTTAAACCCATCACTGATTGTTTACCTTTTCTCTTCTTTCAACATCATGCACACACATTCTGTTGTTGTGAAATTATTTGCTTGCATCCTTTTTTGTTTTCTGTAGTTCGTGTATTGAACAATTTCTTTTTCATATATTTTTTCTTTTGATTTCTGTAACGTAATCAAACATCACCAGATTCTTTTGAACAGTAATGTAATCAAACACCACCAGTTTCTTTTGATTTCTGTAGGTCGTGTATTGATGAGATAACATCAGATATTTTTTAACATCTTTTCTCTACTGCATTTTTCCTTTAAAAACAAACACCACCAACTTCTTTAGGTTTGAAATACCCAATCTGGACGTAGATCTATAAAGAAACGCTTGTGCGACAAATTTATGTAATACTTTATTTCTTTAGGGTTTATATGGATCCTTCGAGTCTTATCTAGGAGATAAGTTTTGCTTAACAGAGTGTTCTTTATTTCGGGTGCGGAATTTGAGTTTTTATAATTCTGTATGTCCCATATGTTTTTTTAAAAACTGGTAGCTGCTAGGGTGTAGTTAAATCCTTCTGCGATGTTCTTTTGTGAGGACTTGAAATTTACATATGGATCACCATGTCCTGCAGTGATGAAGAAGAAGAAAAAGATCAAGAATGGATGACAATATTCAGCTGACAGGAAGATGCATTGAACGAGGTGTGTTCTTTTCAACATCTCATTTTTTGGGCCTACTTCATGTAAATCCACCGGCATCTGTTTAATTTTTTCTTCTTTCAACATCATGTTTATATACATTCTTGCTGTTGTGAGAAAAATTGGCTGCATCCTTTTAATTTATATAGATTGTGTAAATTGAATAGAAACATTTTTTTGAAGCCAAGAAAAAGAGGGATACACTCAGTGGTGTTCACCCCAATATATTAAAGAAAAGAGGAGGGACAAAAGTACAAAAAAAACGGAAGGCTACAAAAAGGTAAAAGAGCCTCCAAGCAGAGATAATAAACCCACACCAACACAATTAAATGCCACACCAGTCTTTCACCATTCCAGCAGCGCGAATCAACACGTTCTCCTTATAAAAGCGTTTCGCCGAGAAAATGGCCTCGTTTCGACCAAGCCAAATCGACCATAATCTTGCTACCGGCTCCAAGAGACGCCTTCTGTCTGTCTGTCTGTTCAAGAATAACGAATCACAAAAGGCCACCACATCACTAGCTCGCACCCAAGCCACCGACGGGTCCTCCCACAGCCCACGAACCATAGGGCACTCAAAGAAAAGGTGGTCAATGGATTCCACATCCGCATCGCACAGCACACAAATATTAGAAACATAATGTAACAATCTGGAGCAGCGGTCTCTCGTCAACAGCCTCTTTCTGCGGACTAGCCATAAGAAGATAGCAATGCGCAAAGGTAGATTCAATCTCCAGACTAAGCCGCAGTCTCTCACCAGGGAGTCAGAAGTAAAAGGCGTAACCAAAGCTAATACATCATAGGCCTTCCACGTCGAGAAACCACCATCCCCCCACACCCAATGGTCCCTTCCCTCGGAAGGCGTATGTGCACCCCCAAGGACTTCCAGCAGGTCAAGAAAGTCAGCCATCCTCTGATCCGAGAAATTCCCCCCAAAACGAGGGCACCGACAGTCATTCTCCCAGCAAGAAGCAACCGAAGCATCCTTGTCCTCCACCAAAGACGCGAGAAACAGACACAAAAAGGATCACCACCCAGCCAGCTGTCCTTCCAGAGTAAGAAGGCGCGGTCGTTTCCCAACACAGGTTTAAACCTCGCTCGATTCCTTAGGAACACCTCCCGCACACCACGCCAGATAGGGGATCGAGCACTCTCCAGCCCCAACCTCTCCTCCCCTGCCCCTTCCGCCCCAAAGGGCTCCCTCAGAACATCAATAAAGAAGTTTCCACCCCTACCCCAAATCCTGCTCGCCCACTTAAGAAAGAAGGCGTCATTTATAGTCTTCAACCTCCTAACGCCCAACCCCCCCTCCCTCTTCCCCTCGAAACCTCCTCCCATGCCACAAGGTGAACCCCTCTCCCCGACGCACCGGACTTCCCCCACAAAAACCTTCTCAAACAAGACTCCAGTCTCCTACAAACCCCCGCCGGCAACCTACGAATAGACAAGAAATGTACTGGGATCGCAGCAAGAACCGACTTGAGGAGGATCAGCCTCCCCCCCTTTGAAAGAAGTGTCGCACGCCAACCCGCCAGTCTCGCCTCCACCTTCTCAATAACCAAATTCCAATCTCTAAGTCTGGGCCTCCCTATCACCAATGGGAGCCCAAGGTAATCAATCGGCAGCTCGCCCGGAGAAGAGCTAGAAATCCTCCCATATTCAAGCGCCAAATCCATCGACATGCCAAAAGGAATAACCTTTGATTTGGCTCCGTTAATGAGCAACCCCGAGATCTCGCTAAATAGCTCAAGAGTTGCCAACATGCCAGCGACCTCATCAGCACCTCCCTCTATGAAGCATAAGGTGTCATCAGGAAATTGTATCAGCGGTACAGACACGCCTCACTTGGAGAAGCCCTTCGAAAGTGCAACAACAACCACCCGATCAATCATACGAGCCAAGACATCCGAGGCTAGAACAAAGAGGAGGGGGGCCAGCGGGCAGCCCTGCCGCAGCCCCCTTCTTGTTGGTTGGATTAACCCACCTTCCAAACCTCCATTGACCAAAATCGATAAGGACACGGTAGTCATACACCGCCGCATCCAAGAAATCCACACCTCCGGAAACCCCCGTCTTCTGAGGACCGACCATAAGAAGCTCCAATCAATGCTATCATAGGCTTTGGCAAAATCGATTTTCCAAAGCACCCCCTGCTCCCCGAATAGCTCCAATCAGCCACCAACTCCGAAGCGACCGCAATACAATCCGAGATCTGTCTCCCCCGAATAAAAGCAGCCTGAACGGGAGAAACAAGTGATTCAAGAACCCGAGCAAGCCTCCGAGCCAGCACCTTGTCCACAATTAAGTAAATAGCGTTCGAAATCGATATGGGGCGGAAGTCCCCAATATCCTCTGCCGCAGCCTTCTTGGGTATCAGAAGCAAGATGGCCCTGTTAAGCCGATCAAAGCCCGCATTCCCCTCGCAAAACTCCCCAACAACGTCAAAAACCTCCTCGCCCACCAACTCCCAGAAATCACGAAAGAAGGCCACGGAAAAACCATCAGGGCCCGAGGACCCGTCGATGTTAAGCTCCCACACCGCCTCCTTAGTCTCCTCCAATGTAATCGGTCCAGTAAGCAAAGCGCAGTCCTCCTCCGATACCTGCGGCACCCCCAGCCCCAACCATCTACACGACCTTGGGGATCTCCTTGTCATGACGGCCCTGAAGTGGTCCACAATAACACGCCCCATCGTGTTGTCCCCCACAACCCTCACCCCATCAACAGATATAGAGTGAAGAGAATTATTACGCTTCCTGCCGCTAGCCACACGGTGAAAGAAAGCCGTGTTTGCATCGCCATCTTTGAGCCAATTCATCCTCGAACGCTGATGCCATTCGATAGACCTCTTCTTGTCCTCATCTTCCACCAGCTTTTGCGCTGCAGACCGCTCACAAAGCTCATCCGTCGTCAGATCTCTAACGCTTTCCAGCAAGTCAAGCCTCCCAATAATCGCCTCAGCCTCAGATCTGACTTTGTGGGATCTGCGGCTCTTCGCTTGAGTCGGAAGCTAGAATTGAATAGAAACATGATCAAGCTATACTTATTTGGATTAGAGATCTGTGTTTTTTAGCAATATGATTGTACCTTTCTTGGAAGAGATGAAATACCACTCGTGGTCATTTCCAATTTCCAGCATAGAGCCGACCTTACAAGCTGATTCTGCATCTAATATCCGCATCTAATATCTACCCGGTAATTTATAAAATCAATAGCTTTATTTGTTTTTAAACTCGAGCTTTAGTGAAAAAAATACAAATACATATTTGGCCCCTCCAACCGTAAAATATGATAGAATTTAAAACTTCGTAAAAGCACTCAATGTAAATAACCATATATTATATAATAATAATACATGTGTCAGAAAATACTTAAAATTACATTTCCCAGGTGTCAAGTTGATATAATTTCTATTACATCTTTCACTCGATTTGTTTCTTTTTGGATCCATCAACAATTCATTGAATTGTCTATCATTTGATACTTGGCACATTTCCCTACAATCCAAGCTCCGATCATGAATCAAGTCAAAAGATCATCACAAACCTTTCTTCGGGTTCGGATGCTTCATTCCAACTCAGCCTTCACTCTATTGGAACGTTAGATTAAAAGGAGGAATAACTTTTTGGTCTTTCTATAGTTGATAGATCCACGATCTAATGACTTCATCTTCCTCTTCTTTTAGGTTAGTAAACTTCTTAAAGGAAGTCAAGAGAAGACTGCGATTCAAATTGAAAATTCCAATAGCAACAGCAGAGCGCCTGACAACGCTAGGAGGATCCACAGAGGTCACGTCGAATCGAATCCCCTATGGAAGATGAGGTATCTGCACTGGGAAGCTCGCCAACCCCTCATCCAACCGATGCGCCGCCTGACACAACACGCTCACCACCGCGACCGTGCTTCGCCTGGGCGTGCTATATCACGAGTCACGGAGAGGGGCCCTGTGAGGCGAGCTCCAAAACAAGTTTCCTCCCCTCTGAGAAGATCTCCCAACAACCCAGCGAGTCGGGACCGAGGTTCCAGACCAGAAGTATGGGGTCCAATGGCTCACCAAGGTGACAGCCCGTGCTCTCGACTCCAACCACCTCCGTAATCCCATGAAACAATCCCAAACCTTTAACAGCCTCCTCGCAACAAAAGGAAGTCCCTTAACTCTAATCCGATTCAAAGGCTTTGGTTGTAATCTTCCATCTTGTGCCCACACCCATCGCCATTGCAGCAAAGACCTCCCCTCCCTAGACCACCACATCAGGTCTCCTTCCTCTGCTCTATTAAGACCCCTTGCCACCACACACCATGGTGTCACCTGCACGACATCCCCACGAAAACGAGCTGCGGAGACTACCCCCACATCAGAGGACCCAAAAAACAGAGCATTCGGCCCTCCTCCCTCTTCGATCAGCATCACTAGGCTCTGCTCACCCCTCCGCAACAAAGTGCACGTTTTGGTAGTATGCGCGAGGCAACGACAGCAGAAACACTGCACTGGTTCACGGCATTGATGAGCTCAATGCCCTAATGAGCCACTCCGAAAGCATCCCCCTCCGAAAGTGCCTCTCCATGCCTTCCTGCGGTGCGAGCCACTTCAAGGTACGAAATCCACCCATCCTTCCTTGCCAGTAAGGTCATCGTAGTAACTCTCACCCCTCTCGTCGAAGGAGCCTTAGTTTCGCTCTCCCATCGCGTCGTTAGAGCCTTGGCCTTGCTATCCCCTCAAGCCGATGGAGCCTCCACCCCGCTCTCCCTTCTCATCGAAGGAGACTTCACATCGCTCTTCCATCGTTCCCAATGAATGTGTGTATGCATAATTGTAAGGTACTATTGTAATGTATGTATGAATGTAATGTATGTACGAATGTATGTATGTATGTATGTATGAATGTATGTAGTGTATGTATGGATGTAATGTATATATGTATGTATGATTGTACGTAATGTAATGTATGAATGTAATGAATGTTTGAATGTAATGTATGAAGGTAATGCATGTATGCAAGTATTGTATGAATGAATGTAATGAATGTATGTATGAATGCATGTAATTAAAGTAATGTATGGATGTATGTATGAATGTATGTGTGAATTTATGTAATGAATTTAATGTATGTATCTAATGAATATGATAAATGTAATGATTGAATCTAATATATGAATGTATGTAAGAATGTAATGTATGTATGTAATGTTTGAATGTATGTATGAATTTATGTAATGAATTTAATGTATGTATCTAATGAATGTGATAAATGTAATGATTAAATCTAATGTATGAATGTATGTAAGAATGTAATGTATGTATGTAATGAATGTAATGTATGAATGTATGTATGAATGTCATGTATAAATGAATCTATGTATGTATGTAATGCATGTAATATATGCATGTAATGAATGTAGTGAATGAATGTAGTATATGAGTGTAATGTATGAATGTATCTATGCAATGAATGTAATGGATGAATGTAATGTATGAATGTATGCATGACTGTATGTACGGATGTTATGTATGTATGAATGTAATGTGTGTGTGTGTGGTGTGCATGCGTGTGTGGGTGTGTATGTGTGTGGTGTGCATGCGTGTGTGTGTGTGTGTAATGTGTGTGTATGTATGAAGTATACGTAAGTAAGTATGTATGTAATATAATGTATGAATGTAATGTATGCATCAATGTAATGTATGAATGTATGTATGAATATATGAATGCAACTTATGAATGTAATGTATGAATTATTGAATGAATGTAGTGTATGTATGAATTTATGTATGTATGAATGCATGAATGTATGTGATCAATATATGTAATGAATGTATGAATATAATGTATGTATGAATGTAGTAAAAATGAATGTAATGAATGTATATATAAATGTATGTAATGAATGTAATGAATTTATGTATAATTGTAATGTATGTATGTAATGTAAGAATGTATATATGAATGTAATGTACGAATGTAATGTATGTATGAATGTAATATATGTAACGTATGTATAAATGTAATGTAATGTACATATGAATGTAATGTATGAATGTAATGTACGTATGTATGTATGTAATATATGTATGAATATAATGTATGTGTGAATGTAATGTATGAATAATTGTAATGAATTTATTGTATGTATGAATGTAATGTTTAAATGTATGTATGAATGTAATTTATGAACGTATATATGAATGTAATGTTTGAATATATGTATGAATATATGTATCAATATATGTATAAATGTATACATGAATGTATGTAATGAATGTAATGTATGTATGTAAAGAATGAAATGTATTTATGTAATGTATGTATGTAATGAATATAATGTATGACTGTAATGTATGAATGTAATGTATGTATGAGTGTATGCATGAATGTAATGTATGTATGAATGTATGAGTGAATGTAATGTATGATTGTATATAATGTATGAATGTATGTAATATATGAATGTATGGGATGTATGTATGAATGTAATGTATGTATTAATATAATGCATGCATGTATGTATGTATGTTTGTATGTATGTATGTAATGAATGTAATGTATGTATATAATGGATGTCATGAATGTATATAATGAATGTAATGTAAGTATGCAATGGATGTAATGAATGTATGTAATGGATGTAATGAATATAATGTATAAATGTATGTATATAATGAATGTAATGTATGAATGTAATGTATGAATGAATGTAATATATGTATGAATGTAAGGTATGAATGAATGTATTATTTGTGTGTGTGGTGTGCTTGCATGATGAATGTAATGTATGCGTGAATGTAATATATGTAATGTATGTAATTTATGTGTGAATGCAATGTATGTGTATATTTATGTATGAAAGTCATGTATGTATGAATGATGTATGAATGATTGTAATGTACTTTGAATGTGTGAATGTCTCTATGAACATATGAATGTATGCAATGAATGTAATGATTTATGTATAAATGTAATGTATAAATGGTTTGTATGAATGTATGTATGAATGTAATGTATGTAACGTATGTATGAATGTAATGTATGTATTGTAGATATGAATGTAATGAAAGAATGTAATGTACAATGTAATGAATGTAATGTACGAATGTAGTGGATGAATATATGTATGAATGTAATGTATAAATGTAATTTGTGAATGTATGCATGTAATGTATATATGATAATGCATGTATGTAATGTATGTATAAATGTAATGTATATATGAATGTATGTTTGAATGTAATATAAGAATGAATGGAATGTGTGTTTGAATGTAATGTATATATGTATGTATGTATGGAAGGGGATGTCTGGTGTCATGCCGGAGCTGAGTGTTCTCGTAAGACCGATGTTGGGTGATGGGCACAGCTTTGGCTTCTTGAAAGATTTCACACCTCGACAACTACATCTCCTGAAGCAGAAAAATATCCGTACCAGCCTCCATTGTTAGGTTTCTAACACCCATCACTTTGTCGGGGCGGCCCAACCCCTTGACATTCCAAGATAACATCTTCACAAAGGGACAATCTGGCTCAACTTCTTTGGGGGGACCACCCCCAGCCTCCAACCATGCTCCTGTCCAAAACTCTGTAACTATCATGCGTAATCGGCAAAGTGCTGGCTCCGGAGGATGACCGGTGCAAAGAGCCCTCATGCACTATCGAAGCGAATAACACAACCCTTCTCCTCTTTCTCTCTGACCTAAGGACACCTTTCCTTGCATAGGAAGAACCAAATATAGAGCCCCCACATCTTGCACTCCGCGATGAAATCCCAAGAATCTCCAATCAACGCAATCATATGCTTTGGTGTGGTTTATCTTCCAAAGCACCTCCTTCTTCTTCGACCGCTTCCAATCAAGACAAATCTCTGACGCCATGACCAACCCATCCGCCATCTCACGCCTTGAAATGAACGCCGACTGCCCCTGTAGCATGACTAAGTCCAACAACACCTTGAGTCTATTTGCCAATAATTTAGCCTTTATAAGGTAGAGAGCATTGGAAAGCGCAATTGACCTGAAGTCCTCCACCCTCACTGGAGACTTCTTTGTAGGAGGAACAATAACATCTGATTAACCTTCTTAAAGCCTCTGTTCATTTTCCTGAACTCGTTCAACACCTCCAAAATTTCTGCCTTCACTAAGGATCAGTGTGTGATCAGAATATGCCTGTGGCATCACCCAAGCCCGATCTAGATGGAACGACTCCGCCCCTTCAGGTGACAACAAGAAACGATCCAGTCTGGATCGTGACCTCACATTCCGCCAAGTGAAGGCACACCGGCCAGCTCCTCCAGCTTCGCCGCCAAAGAGGCCCTGTCTGCACCCAACTCCTCTAGCTTCGTCGCCAAATAGGCCCTCTCTGCACCCAACTCCTCCAGCTCCGCCGCCAAAGAGCCCCTATGCACCCGTCAGGCCATAGACGTTCGCGACAAGAAGTACAAACCATTCACCCTACTGCTCAATCCCATTGACAAATAAAATAAAGACTTGGACGCCGTCAGCAGGTCAAACTTATCTTTCAACCATCAAGTCAGCAATGCACCCGAAGCACCGTGGGCCTCTAGTTCAACCAGCTCAAATGTTCACCTCCATCCAGCCCCTGTCTGACAATGTCCTTGCACCTCGATAAATACATCTGTTGAAGAAGAAAAATGTATGTACCAGCCTCCATTATTAGGTTCCTAACCCCCAACCCTTTTTGGGGGCGGCCCAACCCCTTACGTTCCAAGATAACATCTTCATAAGGGACAATCTGGCTCAACTTCTTTGGCGGGACCAGCCTCTCATCCATGCTCCTGTCCAGAACTGTATAGCTAATGTGCATGATCGGCAAAGTGCTGGCTCCGGGGGATGACTAGTGTAAAGTTCCCTCACGCACCGTCAAAGCGAACAATGCAACCCTCCTCCTATTTCTCTCTGACCTAAGGGCGCCTTTCCTCGCATAGGAAACACCGAATCTAGAGCCCCCACATCTTGCGCTCCGTGATCAAATCTTAAGCATGCTTCCGGCTCCCATCAGGCCACATCCGGCCCCCTTCCCTGCTCCTCCCCAAGGAGGTTCTCTTCCCCGACTCGTATATGCATTGACAGAACCATCGCCCTGCAGAGGTCTCCACCGAGGCACCCAGATCCTCTGTCGAGGCCAATGGTGCCTCCGTCGAGACACCCTCATCTGCTGAATCCACCAATGTAGTCCCATGCTCTGTGGAGCCACCTACCGAATCCCCAGACTCAGCCAAGTCCTCGAGCCACTCCCGACTTGCGGGTGACGACGCCTTGACTACCGCAGGAGATCCGCATCACCCAGCGATACCCCTTTGGGGGCAATCAGGTTTGTAACGAGAGGGCTAGGTTGGCTAGTCTGGGGTCGCGGATCTGACCGAGGAGACAGGTCTGAAGTCGAAAGGGTCAGTGCTGCCGGTTCTTAGAATCGGACCATGGACCCCCGGGCGGATCTGGAAAGTCGAGTGTCTTCTCAGCTCGGGATTCTGCACCGACCGAGGATCCGGATCTCTCAAGCGAAAGGCCTCAGAGCTCTGCCGTTCTCGAGCAGCTCTTCGTCAAAAATCACTCCAAACCCAATGTAACCAGCTATTAACTCGGGGATATGGACCGCCACAGATCTTGGAAACCGTTCTGCGGAGATCACGCTGAAATAAATCCTTTGCGGAAGTCGATGCGATTTCTTTGGGAAGCGTGCCACCCCACAAGCCGACTGCAGCACCGTCCCGTTCGATGTACCCTTGGTCCTCGTTGTCGGAACCTCTTTCGCCCGGTTGCCAGAGTGACGCTTCGGGCTTTGATAATGCAATGCAGGTCCGCTGTCACGAGCTCCAAGTGCAAAGGCCTCCCTTCCAAGATGACCTTCCACCCGCCCAGTTTCTCCGAGCCAATCCGCTTCACCTGGAGGATAGGATCCAGCGACTCACCGGGGCGACAACCCGTGCATTCAACCCCAACCACCTTGGCGATGCCGTGAAGCAACTCCCTACACTTCAGCATTTCTTGCGTGACGAAACGAATCCGTTCCAATGGCTTGGATTCCAACGACCCATCGTGGTCCTGCAACCTACGCCATCGAAACAAGCTAGAGCCCTCCCTCGACCTCTGCAACAACGCGCTCGCTTCAAATCAGGTAAGACCCCTCGCCATCATGTATCAAGGGGTCACCTGTGCGATATCACCTCGGAACCGAGCCTCCGATACCTCACCCACATCGGACATGCCCAGGAACAACACCTCCGACCCGCCTCTCTCACCGATCAGCAACATCAAGCCCTGATCTCTCATCAGGCATGTTCTGCAAGTGTGTGAAAATTGTCAGCACCGGAAACACCTAACGGGTTCCTGGTACTGGCATGCCCAGCGACCCAACGCTCCACACCGGAAGCATTCCTGGCCGAAAGGATTCGCAAGCGGTCGATGATGACCAAAACCCGAGGCCGACGGGCGGCACGGGCTTCTCCTTGCACGGACGTTCACCTAACCCTTTTCTTCAGAAGGGTTGATGAACCCATCCATCCTCCCTTCTTTTTTCTATTGATGGGTGGATAAAAATGCAGGTATATGTTTTAGAAATGAAATTTAATTACGAACTGATTAGGTAATGGGTGGATAAAAATCCATTTTTATCCACTATTCTATGAAGATTTTGGTTTCTTTCAAATTGGATGAATAATCGGGTATATGTTTTAGAATCAAAATCTAATTACGATCTGATTAAGCAATGGGTGGATAAAAATACGTACACTGGCTTCATATACGACATATCTGGGCATTATATGTGCAAGGAGCACAATATGTTGATTCATAAAGTCGGTTAGGTATGCAAGCCACATGAGCATATGTTGCCGCATATGCGGCCCGTGCGGTTGATTTCTTAAAAGTTGTGTACGTGGTCATGGGTGGTGGTTGGAGGGTGTGTGTTTGTCTGTATGTACTGGGTTTGTCACTCCTTAAATTCTCTATCACTATATAAGATTCTACTTAAATTTAAGTTAAAAAAATTTAAATTCAAGAAATTTAATTCACTGGCTATGCTACTATAACTACTATTTAAATTTAAGTTAAAAATGAATTTAAGAAATTAAATTCTCTGCTTCTGTGTAACTTTTGTAAGATGTTTAAATTTTAGTTTAAAAAATGAATTTAATTCTCTGTCATTGTGTTGTAAGATGCGACTTAAATTTATGTTTAAAAAATTGCATCTAATTCTCAAGTTGTTGCTTAATTTTTAGTTTTTTTTAAAAATTGAATCGAATTCTTTATGACTTGTATGTATAGGCTAATGAACATACATACTGTTGGGAAAAATGAATAACTTGTTTATTCCATGAACCCTAGGCTCTCTTATATAGGAGAGTAGCCTATGGGTAAATTACATAAAGCATACTATGAAGAAACAAAATAGAGAAAAGTACATATACTACTATTATTGTATGCGTTAACACTCCCCCTCAAGATGGAGCATAGATATCAATCATGCTCAGCTTGGAAGCACACTTCTGAAATGGACCTCGTAGCAATGCCTTGGTGAATATGTCCGCAGTCTGATTCTCTGAGGTAACATGAGATGTAGCAATGAACCCTTTCTGAATCATATCACGTATGAAGTGACAGTCCACCTCAATATGCTTGGTCCGCTCATGGAATGCTGGGTTGTTTGCAATAAACAAGGCAGCCTGATTATCACATTCCAAGTTCATAGGAAGTGGTACATCTAAACATAGGTCTGTAAGCACAGCTTTCACCCACATCATCTCTGTAGTAGCCTGGGCCATAGCCCTATATTCGGATTCAGCACTAGATCTAGCTACCATCGTTTGTTTCTTACTTCTCCATGAGACTAGGGCATCTCCAACATAGACAACATACCCTGAGGTGGACTTCCTATCCTTGGGACATCCTGCATAGTCTGCATCTGCACATGCTGAGATAGAGATCCCCTTTCCTTTCTTGAATAGCAGACCTGCACCTGGAGAAGATTTGAGATATCTAAGAATCATATGTATTGCATCCATATGCACCTGGCGTGGTTGCTACATGAACTAGCTCACACGACTCACTGCAAATAATATCTGGTCTAGTGATCGTGACATACAATAGTTTGCCTACCAGTTCTGTATATCTTCTCATGTCCACCTCCTCTGTGTTATCTTCATAAAGCTTCATGCTGGGATCCATTGGTGTCGTAGCAGGTCGACACCCAAGCATACTTGTTTCACTCAACAGATCTGTAACATATTTCCTTTGTGACATGACTAGCCCATATGAATTTCTAACAAATTCAAGCCCCAGAAAGTATCTAAGGACCCCAAGATCCTTAGTGACAAATTCACTACCCAGCATTTCTTTCGCCTACCTTATGCCCTGCTCATCATCTCCTGTAATCAAGATGTCATCAACATAAACCATAATGACAATGATACCTCTCGCGATCTTCTGTATAAACAAGGAATGATCAGCATTGGAGCGTTTGTATCCTTGTTTCTCGAAGAGATCCGAGAGCTTCTGAAACCATGCTCTGGGGCTCTGCTTAAGGCCATAGATAGCCTTATGCAACCTGCATACCTTGGAGCACTCCCCCTCAACAGCAAAACCAGGTGGCTGTTGCATATACACCTCTTCCTGCAAATCTCCATATAGGAATGCATTCTTCACGTCCAACTGATGGAGCGGCCAGTCTCGAGCAACTGCAACTGACAACAAGATCCGTAGAGTGGAATGACGTGCCACAGGTGAGAATGTGTCAAGATAATCCACCCCGTATGTTTGTGTGAAGCCACGTGCAACCAGACGCGCCTTGTACCTGTCAATAGAGCCATCTGCATTTTGCTTCACTGTAAACACCCACTTGCAGCTCACTGGGTTCACATCTGGAGGTATAGAAACCAAAGTCCAAGTTCCTCTGGACTGAAGTGCTGCCATTTCTTCTTCCATTGCTAGCCGCCATCTACTATCCTGCAGAGCCTCATGATGATTCCGTGGAATATCTATAGCTGAAAGTGCCATAGCAAACGACCTGAAGTCTCCAGATAGCCGCTCAAAAGACACAGAGGCTGATAATGAATATTTGGCACAACTCCTCTTCGACTTCCGTAAAGCAATGGGAATATCCAAATCAGTTGTTGGCTCATTTGGCTCCTGCACCACATCCTGTTCAGAAATGTCGTCAGATCCATCAACATTAATATTTTCATTACATACCATAGGCGAGCTAGTGGACGAGTCATGACCATGAGCTGGAGTAAGCCTGCGGGTATAATGGAACGGGAACGGTGAGATAGGCTGCTGTGGTGGTGGTGGTGGTGATGATGGCATCTGAGGTAGTGGTGGTGTCATGTATATGGCATCAGGTGGTATAGGTGGAAGCTGCTTGTCTCCTGATGCTGAAAAATACATAAGAGATTCAAAAAATGTAACATCTGCACTGATCATATACCGCCGACGCAGAGGATCAAAGCACTTGTACCCCTTTTGAGTTCTGGAGTACCCAACAAAGACACTCTTGACAGCCCTAGGAGAGAGAGCTTGTTAGTACACGGCGACAACTGATGGACAAAAGCAACCGACCCAAACACACGAGGAGTAAGAGGGAACGGATCCTTGTCAGGATGAATAAGTGAGAACGGAATCTGTTCATTCAAGACAGACGAAAGCATACGGTTGATTAGGTAACATGCAGTAAGAACTGCATCACCCCAGTAGGAATAGGGAACATGACTCTGTATAAGTAGTGATCTAGTGACATCAAGAAGATGACGGTGTTTTTGTTTGGCAATCCCATTCTGTTGAGATGTATGAGCACAAGATGTTTGGTGAATAATCCCTTTTGAGGAGTAGTAATTGGCAAGAGTATTGGTGCACAACTCTAAAGCATTGTCACTTCTCACAAGCTTCACAGATGTAGAAAAAACATGTTGTATTTCATTTAGAAAATGGATAATGATATTTCCTGCTTCAGATTTATTTTTCATCAGAAATACCCATGACACTCTAAAGAAATCATCCGCAAAAACTATATAAAATCTGTGTCCCTGATGATCGGGTACACGACTCGGACCCCAGACATCAATATGAAATAACTCAAACTTGGAGGTACTACTCCGACCTGGACGACTGGGAAAGGACAACCTTTGATGCTTTCCCAACTGACATGCCTCACACTGAATAGGTGTGTGAGGGAGACCATAAGGTAAAACTTGACGCAACTTCTGAAGCGGTAAATGACCAAAACGCAGATGCCATAATATGGTTGATGCTTGTCCAGAAGAGGATGAAGATCCAGCAAAAGGAGTCTGATTCAGGCGGTATAGGCCTCCTTGCTCATAGCCATGACCAATCACATTGCCCGTATGGATGTCCTGAAAAATCAAAGAAGATGGATCAAAAATTGCCCGACAATGTAGATCCTTTGTAATCTGGCTAATTGACAATAAATTCATTGAGAAATCAGGTGCATGTAGCACATTCTTGAGCTGCATAGAGGATGTCAATCTAGCCTCCCCCTGACCAGTGATGGGGGAATGAGTGCCAACTGATGGAGCGGCCAGTCTCAAGCAACTGCAACTAACAACAAGATCCATAGGGTGGAATGACGTGCCACAGGCGAGAATGTGTCAAGATAATCCACCCCGTATGTTTGTGTGAAGCCACGTGCAACCAGACGCGCCTTGTACCTGTCAATAGAGCCATCTGCATTTTGCTTCACTGTGAACACCCACTTGCAGCTCACTGGGTTCACATCTGGAGGTATAGAAACCAAAGTCCAAGTTCCTCTGGACTGAAGTGCCGCCATTTCTTCTTCCATTGCTAGCCGCCATCTACTATCCTGCAGAGCCTCATGATGATTCCGTGGAATATCTATAGCTGAAAGTGCCATAACAAACGACCTGAAATCTCCAGATAGCCGCTCAAAAGATACAGAGGCTGATAATGGATATTTGGCACAGCTCCTCTTCGACTTCCGTAAAGCAATGGGAATATCCAAATCAGCTGTAGGCTCATCTGGCTCCTGCACCACATTCTGCTCAGAAATGTCGTCAGATCCATCAACATTAATATTTTCATTACATACCATAGGCGAGCTAGTGGACGAGTCATGACCATGAGCTGGAGGAAGCCTGCGGGTATAATAGAATGGGAACGGTGAGATAGGCTGCTGTGGTGGTGCTGGTGGTGGTAGTTGTGGTGATGATGGCATCTGAGGTGGTGGTGGTGTCATGTATATGGCATCAGGTGGTATAGGTGGGAGCTGCTTGTCTCCTGATGCTGAAAAATACATAACAGATTCAAAAAATGTAACATCTGCACTGATCATATACCGCCGACGCAGAGGATCAAAGCACTTGTACCCCTTTTGAGTTCTGGAGTACCCAACAAAGACACACTTGACAGCCCTAGGAGAGAGCTTGTCAGTACCCGGCGACAACTGATGGACAAAAGCAACCGACCCAAACACACGAGGAGTAAGAGTGAACAGATCCTTGTCAGGATGAATAAGTGAGAACGGAATCTGTTCATTCAAGACAGACGAAGGCATACGGTTGATTAGGTAACATGCAGTGAGAACTGCATCACCCTAGTAGGAATAGGGAACATGACTCTGTATAAGTAGTGATCTTGTGACATCAAGAAGGTGACGGTGTTTTCTTTCAGCAATCCCATTCTGTTGAGATGTATGAGCACAAGATGTTTGGTGAATAATCCCTTTTGAGGAGTAGTAATTGGCAAGAATATTGGTGCACAACTCTAAAGCGTTGTCACTTCTCACAAGCTTCACAGATGTAGAAAAAACATTTTGTATTTCACTCAGAAAATGGATAATGATATTTCCTGCTTCAGATTTATTTTTCATCAGAAACACCCATGACACTCTAGAGAAATCATCCACAAAAACTATATAAAATATGTGTCCCTGATGATCGGGTACACGACTCGGACCCCAGACATCAATATGAAATAACTCAAACTTGGAGGTACTACTCCGACCTGGACGACTGGGAAAGGACGACCTGTGATGCTTTCCCAACTGACATGCCTCACACTGAATAGGTGTGTGAGGGAGACCATAGGTTAAAACTTGACGCAACTTCTGAAGCGGTAAATGACCAAAACGCAGATGCCATAATAAGGTTGATACTTGTCCATAAGAGGATGAGGATCCAGCAAAAGGAGTCTGATTCAGGCGGTATAGGCCTCCTTGCTCATAGCAACGACCAATCACGTTGCCCGTATGGATGTCCTGAAAAATCAAAGAAGATGGATCAACAATTGCCCGACAATGTAGATCCTTCGTAATCTGGCTAATTGACAATAAATTCATTAAGAAATCAGGTGCATGTAGCACATTCTTGAGCTGCATAGAGGATGTCAATCTAGCCTCCCCCTGACCAGTGATGGGGGAATGAGTGCCATTGGCAATCACGACTGTCCGACCTGGAGGGATCTGAGTGTATCCTGAAAGCAGACTCTGGTCGCCACATAGATGATGTGTAGCGCCCGAGTCCATAATCCATGGTAAAGTATCTGATCTACTACTGTGGAATGCAAGTATACTACCTGAAGCACTAGTAGAAGCAGAGGCAGAAGCGACAGCATCAGATTGGCTCTCTGTAGTCGGTGCTGAAGTAGATGGTGGAATAATGCCCCTCAGACGGGCAACTAGATCCTCGAATCGTTGATCCAGAGTAGCAGCAGACGGGGGCTCTATCTGCTCAGCAGCTCGTGCAGATGCAGGAAATCCATGCTTTGAGTAGCATGTGTCTTCATTGTGTCCTACTCGATGACAGTAGGTACATGTTGGTCTAGTGCGGCCACCTCTTCCACGAGGTCCACGTCCGCGGCTCGGGTGATGGAACCCACGACCTCTGTTGACTGCCATGGCTGAAGAGTTCTGACTCGCAGCTGTGGAAGGAACTGTGATCCGACTCAATCTATGAAACGCTTCCTCCATGGGAGGAATAGTAGAGTCTGCCAGAATCTGTGATCGTGCCGCCTCATACTCTGGATCAAGTGCAGCTAGAAACACCCCTACCATAGTCGCGTTCCTATATGTCTTCTGCTGTTCTGGCGTGGCTGTCAGGGGCATGAAGCTATAGAGCTTCTCGAACATCCCTCTTAGTGATGTATAGAGGGAATGTAGGGGGCGACCATTCTGCTTGATGGTGAAGATATCATGCTGGAGTTGCAGAATCTTTGTCTCGTTCTTCACCTGAGAATATGTAGCCGCCAGAATGTCCCACATATCCTTCGCTGTGGGTTGATGGAGGATGTCGTTGGCAATCTCAATTGCCAACGTGCCAGATAGCCAAACCTTGGCGTATGCGTCATCAACCTCCCAGGAGGCATTGGTTCCAGTCTTCTCAGCAGGCTCCGGTTCGGTAAGAATGTGCTTCTTACCCGTAGACTTCATCATGCTCATGAACTGCATTGCCCACAGTTCATAGTTAGTACCATCCATCTTTACAATAGGCACTGGACCACGGAATGCACCAATCGATGGGGTATCTGCCTTGCTTTCTGACATACTAGATACTGAAGACTGGAACGTCTGACAAACTATCTGTGATTTGTCTACACTGACATAGACGGGTTTAGTTGCACGTGTAGACCTCACGCAACTAAACCCATGTAGATGAAGGTGCTCGCTTTAGGGCCTTACGCGTGCCCCCATACGACCTACTGGCGCGCTGTATGAGTATGCGCAATACACGCACTGTTTGGCACGCTGGGAAGCACGCTAGTGTGCCACAGGATCTCGTTCAGATGTGCACCGAGCCCCTGGGATATGCGCTAGTGCGTTATGTGCGCACGGGAGAAGAGGCAGAGGCGCAAGGTGCGCCGGTACGCAAGGTGCGCTGGGCGATACTGCTGGTGCGCAAGAGGGGAGCGCTACCGCCTGCAAGGTGCGCTGGCGATGTGCGCTACCGCTGCAAGGTGCGCTGGCGATGCACGGCACCGCACGCTAGTTTGCGCGCTACCGCACACAGGCAAGGGGAGAAGCCAATCGTGCGAAGAAGATGGCGCAGTGCGTGCAGCCCGAGAGGGAGAGAGGCGGCGTCGATCAGAGAGGAGGGGCGGCACCGATCGACGAGGAAGAGGCTGGCGGGTGGGGGTGGGGTTAGGGTTTCGAGAACTCCGGTCTAGGACCATCGCTCTGATACCATGTTGGGAAAAATGAATAACTTGTTTATTCCATGAACCCTAGGCTCTCTTATATAGGAGAGTAGCCTATGGGTAAATTACATAAAGCATACTATGAAGAAACAAAATAGAGAAAAGTACAGATACTACTATTATTGTATGCGTTAACACATACATATACATTCATTCATACATACTTGCTTACATTCATACATTCATACCTTCATTCATTCATGCATAGATACAAACATACATTACATTCATACATTCATACATACATTACATTCATTACATACATTACATTCATCACATACATAACATGCATTACATTCATACATGCATTACATTCATACATACATCCATTCATTCATACATACATACATACATTACATTCATACATTCATACATATATTACATTCATTACATACATTACATTCATACATGCACTGCATTCATTCATTCATACATACATACATATACGTACCTACGTACGTACCTACATTCCTACGTACGTGCATTACGTATATTACATTCATGTAATTTATGTATGAATATAATGTGTGTGTGCTTGTGGTCGGCGGGCGTGTGTGGGCGTGTGTGTGTGTGTGTATAATGTGTGTGTATGTATGTATGTGTATGAAAGTATGTATGTAAGTGTATGTATGTATGTAGGTATGTATGTACTGTATGTAAATATGTATATACGTAATGTATGTATGAATGTAATGTATGAATGCATGTACACATATATGAATGTAATGTATGAATGTATGTATGAATGTAATGTTGAATATGTGAACTGAATGTATGTATGTATGTATGAATGCATGTATGAATATATGTAATGAATTTATGCAATGAATGTATTGTATGTATGTATGAATATAACGAATAAATGTTATACATGAATTTAATGTATAATTGTAATGTATGTATGTATGAATATAATATATGTAATGTATGAATATAATGTATGTGTGTATCTAATGTATGTATGTCTGAATAAGTTGTATGTATGAATGTAGTATAAATGAATGTAATGCATGCATGAATGTATGTAACGAATGTAATGAATTTATATATAATTGTAATGTATTAATGTAATGTAAGAATGCATATCTGAATGTAATGTATGTAGGAATGTAATATATGTAATGTACATATGAATGTAATGTATGTATGCATGTAATATATGTGTGATTATAAGATATGTATGAATGTTATGTATGAATAAATGTAATGAATGTATTATATGTATAAATGTAATGTATAAATGGATGTACATATGTAATGTATGGATTTATGTATGAATGTAATGTTTGATATATGTATGAATGTATGTAATGAATGTAATATATGAATGTATATATAAATGTATGCATGAATGTATGTAATGAATGTAGTGTATGTATATAATGAATGTAATGTATGAATATAATGTATGAATGTATCTATGAATGTAATGAATGTAATGTATGAATGTAATTTACGAATATAGTGGACGAATGTATGTATGAATGTAATGTATTAATGTATGTATGAATATAATGTATGAATGTAATTTTTGTATATATGTAATGCATATATGAATATATGTAATATATGTATGAATATAATGTATATATGAATGTAATGTATGTATGAATGTAATGCAATGTATGAATGTAATGTAAGAATGAATGGAATGTATGTTTGAATGTAATGTATATATATGAATGTATGTATGTATGTATGTAGTATATGTATGAATGTAATGTATGTATGTATGTATGTATGTAATGTATGTATGTATGTATTGATGTAATGTATGTATGTAATGTACTGTAATGTATGAATGTAATGAATGCATAAATGTATTGTATGAATGTAATGTATGAATATATATATATATATATATATATGAATGTAATGTATGAATATATGTATAAATATAATTAATGTATGTATGAATGTAAGAATGTATGTATGAATGTAATGTATGTATGTATGTATATGTGTATGTATGAATACAACTTATAATTGTAATGTATAAACGTGTGTATGAATGTAATGTATGTGTGAATGTAATGTATGTAATGTATGTATGAATGTAATGTATATATGAATGTAATGTATTAATTTAACGTATATATGTATGTATGTAATGTATCTATGAATGTAATTTATGAATGAATGTAATGTATGTAATGAATGTGTGTATTAATATAATGTATGTGTGAATGTAATGTATGTATGATTGTATGTAATGAATCTAATGTATGAATGTATGAAAGTATGTAATGAATGTAATGTATGAATGTAATGAATGTGATGAATGTAATGATTAAATATATAGGTAATGTATAAATGTATGTATGAATTTAATATTTGAATGTAGGTTAGAGTGTAATGTATGTATGTTTGTAATGAATGTAATATATCAATGTAATGAATGTAATGTATGAATGTAATATATAAATGTAATGTATGAGTGTAATGCATGAATGTATATATGAATGTAATGTATGAAAGTACTGTATGAATGCATGCATGTTGGTAATGTATGTATGAATGTATGTTTGTATGTAATGTATGTATGAATGGAATGTATCTATATATGTATATATGAATGTAATGTACGTATGAATGTAATGTATAGATGATGTTTGTATGAATGAAAGTAATGTATTTATGTATGTACGTATGTAATGTATGTATGTACGTATATAATATATGTATGAATTTATGTATGTATGAATGTATGTTATAATGTACGTATGAATGTAATGTATGAGTATGTATGAATGTAATGTATGTATGTAATGATTGTAATGAATGTAGTGTAATGTATGAATGTATGTACGAATGTAATGTATGTATGTAATGAATGTAATCTACGTCTGTAATGTATGAATGTAATGTATGAATGTATGTATGAATGTAATGCATGAAAGTATGTATGATTGTAATGTAAGATTGTAATGTATGAATGCAATGTATGTATGTAGTGTATATATGAATGTAATGTATGTATTAATGTAATGTATGTATAATTGTATGAATGTATGTAACATATGTATAAATGTTATGTATGTATGAATGTAATGTTTGTGTGAATGTAGTGTATATATGTATATATGTATGAATGAATGTATGTAATGAACATATGTAATAATTGGAATGTATGTAATGAATCTAATGTAATATATGTATGTATGAATTCGTATTTAATGAATGTAATTTATGTGATGAAAGTAATGAATACAATGTATGAATTAATATATGAATGTAATGTATGAATGAATGCAATGTATATGTTTATGTAATGTATGCATGAATGTAAAGTGCGTGTGATGTGCTTGCGTGTGCACGTGCGTGCGTGCGTGGGCGTGTGTGTATGTAATGCATGTGTGTATGTATGTACTTATGTAAATGTATACACGTTTGTATGTATGCATGTATGTATGTATGTAATGTAATGTATGAATGTAATGTATGTATGATTGTAATGTATGAATGTATGAATATATGAATGTAACGTATCAATGTAATGTATGAATGTATGTATGAATGTAATATACGTATGAATATATGAATTTATGTAATGAATGTTTGCAATGAATGTGTTATTTGTATGTATAAATGTAATGTATGAATGTAATCTATGAATGTAATATATATGAATATAATGTGTGTAATGTATGTATGAATGTAATATATGATTGTAATCTATGTGTGTATGTAATGTATGTATATATGAATGTTTGTATGAATGCAATATGACTGAATGTAATGAATGTAATATATGAATGTATGTATGCATGTATGTACTGAATGTAATGTATGTATGAATGTATATAATGAGTGTAATGTATGAAAGTATGTATGAATGTAATGAATGTTAGTTATGAATATAATATATGAATGTAATGCATGAATGTGTATGCGTGAATGTAATGTATGTATGTATGTAATGTAAGGATGAATATAATATGTGTATATAATTTATTTATGAATGTATTGTTTGTATGAATGTAATGTATGTAGTATTGTATGAATTTAATGTATGTGTGAATGTAATGTATATGTGAATGTAATGTATGAATGTATGTAATGTATGAATGCATGAATGTAATTTATGAATGTATGAATGTAATGCATGTTTGAAGATAATGAATATAATGTATGTATTGAATGTAATAATGTGATGTATGTATGTATGTATGAATGAATGTATGAATAAATGTGTGAATGTATGAATGTACGTATGTACGTACGTATGCTTGTATGTGATGTATGCATGTATCAATGTAATGTACGAATGTATGTATCAATGTAATGTATCAATGTAATGTATGAATGTATGTATAAATGTAATGTACATATGAATATATGGATGTATGTAATGAATGTTTGTTATGAATGTGTTGTTCGTATGTATAAATGTAATCTATGAATCTAATGTATGTATGAATGTAATATATGTAATGTATATATGAATATAATGTGTGTAATGTATGTATTAATGTGATATATGATTGTAATCTATGTGTGTATGTAATGTATGTATGTATGTATATGAATGTAGAATGATTAAATGTAATGAATGTAATGTATATATGAATGTAATGCATGAATGTATTATGCATGAATGTATGTGTGAATGTAATGTATGAATGTATGTATGCATGTATGTAATGAATGTAATGTATGAATGCATATAATGAATGTAATGTATGAAAGTATGTATGAATGTAATGAATGTTAGTTATGAATATAATATATGAATGTATGTATGAATGTATGAATGTAGTTTTTGAAGGTGTATGCATGAATGTAATGTATGAATGTATGTATGTATGTAATGTATGTATGAATATAATGTGTGTGTATAATGTATGTATGAATGTATTGTTTGTATGAATGTAATGTATGTATGAATTTAATGTATGCGTGAATGTAATGTATATGTAAATATAATGTAAGAATGTATATATGAATTTAATGTATGCGTCAATGTAATGTATATGTAAATGTAATGTATGAATGTATGTAATGTATGAGTGCATGAATGGAATTTATGAATGTATGAATGTATTGCGTGTATGAATGTAATGAATGTAATATATGTATTGAATGTAATGTATGTATTGAATGTAATAATGTAATGCATGTCTGTTTATGTATGAATGAATGTGTAAATGTATGATTGTATGAATGTATGTATGTACGTACGTATGATTGTATGTGTTGTATGCATGCATGCATGTATGTAAGTTCATTAGCCTATACAAGGTTCAGGAAAGCGGTATGCGTATGCGTTCGGACAGGTCACTGAATAGCGCTTAAGCGGTATGCGGGGGCATATGCGGGGTATATGCGGTTCTATGCGGTTTCTTAATTTTTTATTTAAAAATAAATAAATATATACAAAAGTGACTATAACAGAACCAAACTTATGTATAACTGTGGTCCAACAGAAAATCTAAGAAAAATAACTTTCATATAGAGTTCAAAACAATCTCTATCAATCAAATATCAATACTTCACTAGAAAAGTTAGCTCACAAAATAATTGGTAACAATCAACAAAAAAAAGTTAGCGCACAAAATGCCTCTATTGTTGAATATAATGTCATTTCTCTCTGTTGTTATATTTATAATTGATCCTCCATCAAAAGTATCAAATTTTACATATAATATATTGCATTCATAATAACTATTAGTTGACTAAATTAGTTTGCTAAATTATTAGTATATTATTCTTTTTCTTCCTTGTGTGTTTACTTCAATCTCGTGGTACAACTACTTTAACGATGGATTTAAATAGTCATGGAATGTTTGGTTGGCATACATGCAAAAGTAAGAAAACATGGCATAAATAACACAACAAAACATGGCACAAATTAAAAAATAAAAAAATAAATAAAAAATGGGTATGCGGCCGCACAGACCGCATATGCGGCCGCACAGACCGCATATGCGGCCCGCATAAGCGCATAGGGCGCATAATGGGGGGCTTCAGGAAAGCGGTGCGCTGAGGGCACCGCATACGCATATGCGGCCGCATAAGCGGCCGCACGGGCCGCTTTCGTGAACACTCAAGTCATAAAGAATTTATTTCAATTTTTTAAAAAACTAAAAATTTAGCAATGACTTACACAATGGTAGAGAATTAAATGCAATTTTTTTATAACTTTAATTTAAGTAGCATCGTACAACACAATGACAGAGTATGAAATTCATTTTTTAAAATAAAATTTAAGCATCTTAGAAGCAAAGAATATAATTTCTTAAATTCATTTTTTAACTAAAATTTTAATAGATGTAGAATATCCAATGAATTAAATTTCTTAAATTCAAGTTTTTTACTTAATTTAAATAACAGCTTACATAGTGACAAAGAATTTAAGTTGTGACGAACCCGTTATATACAGACAAACACACACATACACGTCATACATACCCTCCAACTACCACCCATGAGCATACACACAACCTTTAAGATATTAGCCGTACGGGTCGCATATGCGGAAATATATGCTCATGTGGTTTGCAGATCTAACCGATTTTATGAATCAACATATTATGTACTCCTTACACATATAATGCCCAGATATGCCATATATGCTGCCAATGTACACATTTTTATCTACCCATCTCTTATCAGATCGTAATTGGATTTCGATTCTAATACGTATACCCGATTATTCACCTAATTTGAAAGAAACCAAAACCTTCATAGAATAGTGGATAAAAATGGATTTTTATCCACCCACCCATTGCCTAATCAGATTGTAATTGGATTTCGATTCTAAAACATATACCTGCATTTTTATCCACCCATTTATAGATAAAAAGAAGGGAGGATGGATGGGTTTGTCGGCCCTTCCGACGAAGAGGGTTGGGTGGAGGTCCGTGCGAGGAGAAGCTCGTGTCACCGGTTGACCTCGGGGTTTGGTCATCATCGACCGCTTACGAATCTTTTAGGCCGAGGATGCTTTCAGTGTGGAGTGCTGAGTCACTGGGCTTGCCAGTGCCAGGAACTCGTCAGGTGTTTCCGATGTTGATGATTTTCACACACTTGCATAACATGCCCGATGAGAGATCAAGGCTTGATGTTGTTGATCGGGGAGGGAGGCGGGTCGGAGGTGTTGTTTCTCGGCTCATCCAATTTGGGCTCATCCATTGTGGGTGAGGTATCGGAGGCTCGGTTCTGAGGTGATATCGTAAAGGTGACCCCTTGGCGCGTGGTGGTGAGGGGTCTTACCTGATTTGAAGCGAGCGCGTTGTTGTGGAAATAGAGGGAGAGCTTTACTTTGCTGTGGTGGTGCAGGTTGCGGAACCATGATGGGTCGCTGGAACCCAAGCCACTGACTGATTTGTGTGAAGGGTCGCCCTTTCATCGCGTTGGGACTGCCGAAGTGTAGGGAGTTGCTTCACGGCATCGATGAGGTGGTTGAGGTTGAATGCACAGGTTGCCGCCCTGTTGAGTCATTGGATCCTATCCTCTAAGTGAAGCGGTTTGACCTGGAGAAACTGGGCTGGTGGAAGGTCTTTTCGAAGGGGAGTCCTTTGCATGTGGAGCTTGTGACGGTAAGGCCTGTGTCGCAGAATCGAAGCCCAGAGCGTCGCTTTGGCTACCAGGTGGAGGAGGTTCCGACGATGAAGACGGGGGGTACATCGAGGGGGATAGCGCTACAATCAGCTAGTGGGGTGGTGTGGTTCCTGGAGAAGTCGCCTCGGCTTCCCCCAAGGATTCGTTTCGGCACGATCTCCACGAAACAGTTTATGAGACTTGTGGAGGTCCATATCCTCGAGTTAATAGCCAATCATGATGGGTTTGAAGCGATTTTTGTTGAAGAGCCACTCAAGAATGGTGGGGCCCACGAGACCTTTCACACAGGAGATCCAGATCCTCAACCGATGCAGAATCCTGACCTGGGATGACACTCGACTTTCCAGATACACTCGGGGGTCCATGGTTCGGTTCTGAGAACCGACAACACTGACTTGTTCAACTTCAGACCTATCTCTTCGGTTAGATCTGTGGCCCCTGACCCGCCAGCCCAACCCTCTCGTTACGAACCTGATTTCCTCCAGAGGGGCATCGCTGGGCGATGCAGATCTCCTGCGGTAGTCAAGGCATTGCTGGCTACAAGTCGGGAGTGTCCCAGGACTTGGCCGAGTCTGGGGCTTCAGCTAGTGGCTCCAGAGAGCAATGAATACAGTGGTAGATTGGGCGGATGAGGGGGTCTCGACAGATACATCATTGGCCTCGACGGAGGATCTAGGCACCTCGGTGGAGGCCTCTTCAGGGGAGATGGCAAGGGTTCCGTCGCCGTATATAGGAGTCGGGGAAGAGGACCTCCTGGGGGAGGAGCTGGGTATGGGGGGGTGGGGGTGTGGCCTGATGGGAGTTGGAAGCGAGCTTAAGATGTGCCCGCAGAGTGTGAGGTATGGGAGCTCTAGATTCAGTGCTTCCTACGCAAGGAATGGCACCCTTAGGTCAGAGAGAAAGAAGAGGATTGCATTGTCGGCTTCGACGGTGCATGGGGGCTCTTTGCACCGGTTGTCACTCGGAGCTAGCACCCCGCCGATCGTGCACATTTGTTACCGAGTTCTGGACAGGAGCATGACTGAGAGGCTGGGGGTGGTCCCGCCAAAGAAGTTCAGCCAGATTGGCCCTTTATGAAGTTGCTATCTTGGAACGTCAGAGGATTTGATCATCTCCAAAAATCGTTATGGGTTAGGAACCTAATAATGGAGGTTGATGCGGACATTTTTCTGCTTCAGGAGACGAAATTGTTGAGGTGTGAGGACACTATCAGACAGGGGCTGGATGGAGGTGAATGTTTTGAGCTGGTTGAACTGGAGACCCAGGGTGCTTCGGGTGGATTGCTGACTGGATGGTTGAAAGATAAGCTTGACCTGCTGACGACGTCGAAGTCTTTAATTTGTCTGTCCGTGGGATTGAGAAGGTGGGTGGATGGTCTGTGCTTCCTTGTCACAAACGTCTATGAGCCGGGGGAGTTGGGTGCAGCAAGCACAACTGGGGTTTGGATCATTTGCGGCGAAGCTGGGGGAGTTGGGTGCAATAAGCACAACTAGGGTTTGAATCATTGGCGACGACCTGAATGTGACTCTACTTCCTGATGACCGACTACAGTAGGGTAGTGGCAGGGATCCGGGTTCGGAGGCCTTGAGGAGAGTGGCCCACTCCTTGGGCCTATCGATTATTAATGTGGTTGGTTGTTCATTCACTTGGCGGAATGTGAGGTCGCGATTTAGACTGAATCGTTTCTTTCTCTTATCTGAAGGGGTGGAGTCGTTTTATCTATCTCAGTTTTGGGCGCAACCATGGGCATATTGTGATAACACCTCGATCCGTTGGTCGTCCGGTGAGGAGAGGAGAAGCATGTTCTTCTTTCGCTTCGAGCAAAGCTGGTTCTTGGAGGAAGGTTTTAGGGAAAAGGTCGCTGAGCGATGGAGAAGCTGGTTTCCTGTGGGCTCAGAGGTCTCTCGGTTGGCGACAAAGCTAAAGTTCCTAAGGTCTTTTCTTATCGAGTTCGGGAGGGAGGTCAATGCTAGGCGGAGGGCCAGGAGGGGAGAGGCCTAGGTGGGGGTGTTGAGGTTGGATGGACTTGATGATGAGAGGAGGTTGAGCCAGGAGGAAGTGGCGGAGAGATTGGGCTTGCTTGAGGAGTTGATGCTGGAGGACAGAAAGGAGGTGGAGTGAAGGCAAAAATCAAAGCAGAGGTGGTTGAAAGAGGGTGACACTAATAGGAGGTTTTTTCACTCATTGACTTTTGGGAGCAGGAAAAGAAACTACTTATCACATGAGGTTGGGATCAGAGGTGTGAGGGTGTTAGGGGAGGTGCAGATAGGAAGTGCGTTGTGGGGCCACTTTGTGGAGACTTCGTGAAGGAGAAGAGGGGAAGGTTGGGGTTGGTTAGGAACAGGGGTGGAATCTTTCTCTAGTGAGTAGGCGGAGAGTTTAGTGGTTCCTTTTTCGGAGGAAGAGGCGAGTAGAGCAGTCTGGGGGCTGAATGCGGATGGGGTTCATGGTCCTGATGGCTTTTCGATGATGTTCTACCGCGAGTTCTGGGATTTAATGAAGGAGGAAGTTTTGGAGGTATTGAATGAGTTCAGGGAAGGGAATAGAGGCTCCGAGAAGGTTAATCAGACATTGTTGTTCCTCCTACCAAAGAAGAAGTCTCCTATGAGGGTGGAGGACTTCAGGCCGATTGCGCTTTCCTATGCTCTCTATTTTATAGTGGCTAAATTACTAGCAAACAGACTCAAGGTGTTGTTGGACTAAGTTGTGCTACATGGGCAGTCAATGTTCATTCCGGAGCGTCAGATGGCGGATGGGTTGGTCATAGCGTCAGGGACTTGCCTTGATTGGAAGCACTCGAAGAAGGAGGTGCTTTGGGATATCGACTACACCAAAGTATATGAGTGTATTGATTGGAGATTTTTGTGGGCGTCTCTGCGGCAGAGGAGATTCCCAGAGGTTTGGGCAGAATAGATTAAGAGATGTATCACTACCTCCTCCTACTCGATCCTGGCGAACGACAAGCCGGAGGGGAGCTTCTTTCAGCTTCAGCGAGGTGACCGTTGGCTCATATGCTCTTTGTCCTGGTGGCGGATGCTCTGGCGGTTCTGTTCAGGCGTGCGGTGGAGATGGGGTGGTGTAAGGGCTTTCGGTTGGGGGATATGTCTATCCCTTTACTTCAATATGCAGATGATACGATCTTATTCCTTAGAGGCTCGGAGGAGCAGAGCTGCAACGTGGCGCATATAGGGTTGTTCAAAAATATTCGGGTTAATGGGTACCCGAGTTGACCCGGTCATTTTGACCCTAAACTCTTGGGTACCCGCTTCAAAATGATGGGTCAGGTACTCGCAATGTCATGACCCGTAAACCATATAAAAAACCTGACGGGTATTCGCTGGTACCCAGTTGGAAACTTCCACTATCAATTGATTCATAAAAATACAAATGATTAGTTACAAATATCAATATAGATGTTAAATTGTTATTATCTATTTTAAAAATATAGAAATAGTTGCGGATACAAATATCGGTGAATATGGAAAATATATTGCCAAATTATTAAAATGAATATCAGTATGAAATGGATGCAAATTAGATAGGAAAATTATAGAATCAAAATTGTATAGATAATATTAAATTTATATGTATGGGAAAGCTCATATATATATATATTTATTTTAAAATAGAAATATATATGGATGTCAAAAAATTGAATTAACATATATGAACGAATCGGATACGACCAAATCGATGTACATACATCCCGACATCCAAACATGATGATAATCAATATAATTGAATAGGAATTGCATCGCACATGCATGCACGCGTACAGTTTGTAGTGCGTACACACCCACCCACCCACACGCGCACCCACGCCCATGCAAATGCCCATGCCCACATGCACGCGCATGCACCCACGCCCACGCCCACACCCATGCACACGTGCACGCATATAAGCACGCACATACACATCACGATAACCAATTATGATGATAATTAATACAACCATTTACGAATATGAATATATACTTATATATAGTTTGTCATGTTGTCCTCCAATTATATATATTTACATCTCGTTTATCCGTATTTGATTCATTATGAGGATGAATCTACATAAATGTGTCGTTATTAGATCCGTATTCGATAGTATTCCTTCCAATTGCATGTATTCATATGTTTTACATTATCCACATAGGTTTACATATCCCCATTAATTTATTTATCTATGTTTATATATCCAAATCTGAATGCATTCTGTTATCATTTAGATTTCTGTATCCGGCATTATCATTATGAATATGATATATATATACGCGATATACATAGTTGGGCATATCATTTGCAATTTTATATATGTCATATTTCACTAGAAGTATCTCTCTTTATCCCCATGGGTACCTGCGTGTACCCGTGGGTAGCCAACATCCATTGGCATTAACCGGGTACCCGTTACAATTGGGTACCCGTTGGAATGGGGCGGGTCAACCCGTGACCCAATACCAATGGTCCGGGCGGGCCACGCACAAATGGGACGGGTACCCGCCCCATGTACACCCCTAGGCGCACATGGTCGATATTTTTAGTAGTTTTTCTGGTCTTGAGGTCAACATATACAAGTCGGTGGTCATTACATTTGGGATGGATGATGTAGAATGCACCAGATTCACGGAGTGGGCTGAGTGCCCCCTGGGGGAGTTTCCTGTCTCCTACACGGGGTTGTCTCTGGTGGCAGGCAAGCTAATAAAGTCAGATTGGGACAATGTTGTGTATAGAATGGAGTAGAGATTGGCTGGTTGGAAGGCAGTCACCTTATCTCGTGGTGGGAAGCTGACTCTTCTGAAGCATGTACTCACGACCATCCCTATCTTCTTCTACTCGACTCGGTTGATGCCGATTGGGGTTAGGAGGAAGGTTGAGTGTTTGATGAGGACCTTCTTTTGATCGGACAGTAAACAACATAGGTTCGGGATGCATCTGGTGAGATGGGATGAGGTGACGAATGGGGCCTTGGGGTACGTGATATCGAGCACATGAACAAGACATTGCTAGCCATGGGTGATTCATATTTGGGGTTCTTCGACCTTGCTAGCGACCAAGCTAGTGCGGAGTATTCATGGTGTCGGAAGTGAATTGGTGGAGAGGAGGAGGTTTGAGTCATGCTCTGGGCTGGAATCCACGCGGTATTACCGACGATATTATCGAGACTTCAACCTAAGGTGGGGGATGACCAATTATTTCATTTCTGGTGTGATTATTGGATGGGGGGGCTCTTGGTGTGAGATTTTCGAGACTATTTGCTTTGTCAGTGTTGAAGGCGTCCCTTCTATGTTAGGTGGCGGAGTCGGGAGCGTGGCTACCATTATTCGTATCGAATCTCTCTGAGCAACACCTGGAGGAGGCACACCTTGGAGGAGCGTCTCGGGAGTATCACCTGGGAGTACGGAGGTGAGAGCAACAGTAGAGCGTCTGGCAGCGATAGGAGGATCCGCAGAGATCATACCGAATCGAATCTTCTATGGAAGACAGGGTATCTGCACCGGGAAGCTCGCTAACCCCTCATCCAACCGTTGCGCCGCCTGGCATGGCGCGCTTGCCACCGTGAACATTCCCACCATCGCCAATTCGCCTGGGCAGACCTCCCCTCCCTAGACCATCATATCAGGTCTCCTACCTCTGCTCTGGTAAGCCCCCTTGCCACCACACGCCATGGTGTCACCTGCACAACATCCCCACGAAAACGACCCACGGAGACTGCCTTCACATCAGAGGACCCCTAGAACAGAGCATTTGGCTCTCCTCCCTCCCTAATCAGCATCACCAAACTCTGCTCATTCCCCGCAATAAAGTGCACGCTCTAGTAGTGTGCGCACAGCAAGGATGACAGAAACACCGCATTGGTTCACGGCATTGATGACCCAATTCCCCAATGAGCCACAGCGAAAGTAGCCCCCTTCGAAAGGATTTACGAATGGTCGCAGGAGGTCGCCTCTCCGTGCATTCCTGCGGTGCGAGCCCCTTCAACCTACGACTTCTACCCATCCTCCCTTTCCAGCAAGGTCGTCGCTGTAACTCTCACCCCTCTCGCCGAAGGAGCCTTAGCTTCGCTCTCCCATCGCGTCGTTAGAGCCTTCGCCTTGCTATCCCCTCGTGCCGATGGAGCCTCCGCCCCGCTCTCCCCTCTCGTCGAAGGAGCCTTCACATCGCTCTCCCATCGTTCCCAATGAATGTATGTATGAATGTAATGTATGTATAATTGTAATGTACTATTGTAATGTATGTATAAATGTAATGTATGTACGAATGTATGAATGTATGTTGTGTAAGTATGGATGTAATGTATGTATGTATGTAATGTATGCATGCATGTAATGACAGTAATGTAATGTATGTATATATGGTTGTACGTAATGTAATGTATGAATGTAATGATTGTTTGAATGTAACGTATACATGTAATGTATGTATGAATGAATGTAATGTATGAATGTATGTATGAATGTAATGTATGAATGTATTGTATGAATGTATGTAATTAATGTAATGTATGAATGTATGTAATGAATTTAATGTATGCATGTAATGAATGTGATAAATGTAATGATTGAATCTAATGTATGTATGTATGAATGTAATGTATGAATGTATGTAAGAATGTAATATTTGTAATGAATGTAATGTATGAATGTATGCATGAATGTAATGTATAAATGAATCTATGTATGTATGTAATGAATGTAATGTATGTATGTAATGAATGAATGTAATGTATGAGTGTAATGTATGGATGTATGTATGTATGTATGTATATATGTATGTATGTATGTATGTATGCAGTGAATGTAATGGATGGATGTAATGTATGAATGTATGTATGGATGTTATGTTTGTAAGAATGTAATATGTGTGTAGTGCGTGCGTGTGTGTGTAATGTGTGGGTGTGTGTAATGTGTGTCTATGTATTTATGTATGTAGTGTATGTAAGTATGTACATATGTAATATAATGCATGAATGTAATGAATGTAATGTATGTAACAATTGTAATGTATGAATATATGAATGTAATGTATGAATGTACGAATGAATGTAATGTATGCTTGAATTTATATATGTATGAATGTATGTAATTAATGTATGTAATGAATGTAATGAATTTATATATCATTGTGATCTATGAATGTATTGTAAGAATGTATATATGAATGTAATGTACGAATGTAATGAATGTATGGATGTAATACATGTAACTTATGTAATGTACATATGAATGTAATGTATGAATGTAATGTATGTATGTAATATATGAATGAATATAATATATGTATGAATGTAATGTGTGAATAATTGTAATTTAATTTATTGTATGTAAGAAAGTAATGTATAAATGTATGTATGAATGTATGTAAGAATGTAATGTTTGAATATATATATGAATATATGTACGAATGTATGTAATGAAGGTAAGGTATGAATATATATATAAATGTATGCATGAATGTATGTAATGAATGTAATGTATGTCAGTGAATATAATGAATGTAATGTATGTATGTAATGTATGTATGTAATGAATGCAATGTATGACTATAATGTATGATTGTAATGTATGAATGTAATGTATGTATGTAATGAATATATTATATGAAGGCATGTATATATTGATTGTAATGTATCAATGTAATGTATGAATGAATGTAATATATGTATGAAAGTAATGTATGTATGAATATATTGTTTGTGTGTGTGGTGTGCGTGCCTGATGAATGTAATATATGAATGTAATGTATGCATGAATTTAATATATGTAATGTATGTATGAATGTAATGTATATATGAATATAGTATGAATGAATGTAATGTTGTTTGAATGTATGAATTGTCTCTATGAATATATAAATGTATGTAATGAATGAAATGATTTATGTATAAATGTAACGTATGAATGGATTGTATGAATGTATGTATGAATGTAGTGTACGGATGTAATGTATGTATGAATGTAATATATGCAACATATGTATGAATGTATGTAATGTACGAATGTAGTGGTTGGATGTATGTATGAATGTAATTTGTGAATGTGTGTATATATGTAATGTTTTTATGGATGTAATGCATGTATGTAATGTATGTATGAATGTAATGTATATATGAATGTATGTTTGAATGTAATGTATTTATGAATGTAATGTATGAATGTAATATTAGAATGAATAGAATGTATGTTTGAATGTAATGTATATATGTATGTATGTATGGATGGGGATCTCTAGTGTCATGTTAGAGCTGAATGTTCTCGTAAAACCATACTGGGCGATGGGCATGACTTTGGCTTCTTGAAAGATGATTGGTTGGTGATGGGTCCTCTTAGTGAGATATACCCGTGCCTCTTCGTTATCGCGTGTGACAAGAATGCTATGATGCATCAGGTTTGGTTGGCGAGCTCTTGGTACCCAACCTTCGCTTCTTCTTTGTCGGACCAGAGGTGTAATGAGATCGTGGCACCCGAGGGATCTAGCAGATGTTGATGGCCTTGACAAGGACATGGATCATTTTACCTGGAAGGAGGGGAGCTTTTCTATGAAGAAGGTTTATCGGTCATTCGCCATGATGCGTGGGGCTGATCTGGAGGATCCCATTTGGGACTACAGAATTTTTTGGGCTTGCAGGATTCCTATGCGATCGGTCTGTTCCATTCTGTGTACAACACTGTCCCAATCTGACTTTTTTGCTTGCCTGCCACAGAGCAACCCCAAGTAGGAGATGGGAAACCTCCCCCAGGGGCACTCATACCACTCCGCGAATCTGGTGCATTTTGAGTCATCCATCCCAAACATAATGACCTCCGACTATGCCTATTGACCTCAAGACTGCTAAAATATCAACCAGGTGCGTCGCGTTGCAGCTCTACTCCTCCGAGCCTCCAAGGAATAAGATCGTATCATCTGCATACTGAAACAAAGGGATATAGATATCCACCAGTCGAAAGCCCTCACACCACCCCGTCTTCACCACACGCCTGAACAGAACTGCCAGAGCATCCGCCACCATGACAAAGAGCATAGGAGTCAACAGGCACCCCTGACAGACACCTCGCTGAGACTGAAAGAAGCTCCCCTCCGGCTAGCCATTCACCAAGATCTAGTAGGAAGATGTAGTGACATATATCTTCATTCATTCCACCCAAACCTCTGGGAATCCCCTCCGCCGCAGAGACGCCCACAAGAATCTACAATCAAACACAATCATATGCTTTGGCCTAGTTGATCTTCCAAAGCACCTCCTTCTTCTTCGATCGCTCCCAATCAAGGGAAATCTCTGACGCCATGACCAACCCATCAGCCATCTGACGCCTCGGAATGAACGTTGATTGCCCCTATAGCACGATTAAGTCCAACAACACCTTGAGTATGTTTTCCAGTAATTTAGCCTCTATAAGGTAGAGAGCATTAGAAAGCGCAATCGGCCCGAAGTCCACCCTCACTGGAGACTCCTTCGTAGGAGGAACAACAACGTCTGATTAACCTTCTCGAAGCCTCTATTCCCTTCCCTGAACTCATTCAATCCCTCCAAAATTTCTGCCTTTTCAATGATCAGTGTGTGATCAGAATATGCCCGTGGCAGCGTCCAAGCCCGAGATAGAGGGAAGGACTCTGCCCCTTCAGGTGACAACAAGAAACAATCCAGTCTGGATCGCCACCTCACATTCCGCCAAGTGAAGGCACAACCGCCAACTCCTCTAGCTCCGCTGCCAAAGAGCCCCTCTCTGCACCCGTCGAGCCATAAACGTTCGTGACAAGAAGCACAGACTATTCACCCTTCTTCTCAATCCCACTGACAAACAATATAAAGACTTGGGCGCCTTCAACAGGTCAAACTTATCTTTTAGGGATAATTACACCCATACCCTGAGCAATTTCACAATAACAATCATGACCCTGCATAATCGCGAATTACAAGGGGAACCCTGAGTAGTCACTCCGTCTCACACTCATGACCCTCCGTTAGTTTTCTCCTTAACTCAACCATACTATTGGGTTAATCTAACCCCTAACCCATCCAACGGCTGCTAAATTAAAAAAAAAGAAAAACCTTCTTCGTATCTCCTTCCCTTCTTCCCTCCTCCAGCCCTCGCCGGCAGCCACCCACTCCGAAGCCCGCCCGCCCGCTCCCGGAGGAAGAGGATGATGGGGTCGTGGATGATGTCGATGCCGATGGAGACTCTCCTCCGCTCTCTGCCTGATACGCCATGGTGCGTCTCGTCCCCTATGATAGTCCTCGCAGCGTGACGGAGCCCGAGCTGCTCCATCAGATTCCGTATGCGTTCCTTCTTCTTGGAGTGGGAGAGGTTGTGCGGAGAATATGAGCGTCTCTTCGACGGTGAGCATTGGGTAGAGAAGGTCATCTTGCATGACGTAAGCGGAAATCACCTTGAGGAGTCTGCTCTCCAGGGTCTCCCCGTTGAGGCGCACTGACCCCCTGAGGCTCCCCTTAGAGATGCGATTGGCCAGCGCATCGATCAGCGTGGTCTTCCTGCTGCCGCTTGCACCGAGGACAGCAAGAACCTCGCCGTCCCGCGCTTCCCCCGTCACGGAGTCGAGCAGAGTGCGTAGGCCGGAGCGTGGGGATGGCGGCCGACAGCCAACCACTCCGAAGCCCGCTCGCTCTCGTCGGCAGAACCCCACCTTACGGAGATGGCGGATTGGCCGTTGCCAGTGCCGACGTCCCAAGCAAGGTCGTGACGGGGGCACTTGGAGGCGATGAACCGGAAAAGCTCGAGAGGGTACGACGGCCGCGTTTTATTCTGCTGAAGATGTTCTGCTGAAGATGTTCTGTAAATAAATTGTCCCATTCCCTTGAACAGATCACAGAACCCAAGTCGAGGAGACGAAATCGGTCGGAGGATGAAATCTAAGGCGCCAAGCAGCGAGGATCTGCGGGACGGGGTTCGGATTGGAGATGCGAGGAGAGATATGGAAGAGAGATCGAGGACATTGGGTGGAAAAGGAGATATCTCTGTTTTCTTCCTTTGGATTTTGTTTGCTGCTGTTTTACGTGGAATTTCTGAAGTTCTGATGACATGGGGCCATGGGGGGGGGATCATGAGCCGCACAACTACAAGCTATTCAAATGATCCATTGGTTTTGGGTTGAATTGGATTTTGATCCGTGGATCGGCAGTGCGGGTGGCTGGGAATGCGAATTAGGAGAGGCACAAGCCGCACAACTACAAGCTATACAAGTGATCTTGTTTTAGAAGGATGACGCCCTATACAAGCTATACAGCAGAAAAGCTTGGGAGGGTAAGCGGGAAAAGCTCAAGGTCGTGACAGGGGCACTTGGAGGCGATGAAGCAGAACATCTTCAGCAGAACATCGTAACATATGCGTCACACAGGGAATGGGACAGTTTTATTTACAGAACATAGGATAATCAGTCGGTGCTCCAGATTTTTATGACGTTAGGGGGGAGGGAGGGAGCTGGGGCGCCGCAGCGGCGGATGCAGAGCTTCGAGGAGAGCTCACTCGACATCGGGGATGGCGGTTCGAGGAGGACCTTGACGGGGTGGTGGGGGACTTCGAGGTCGCCGGGAGGGGAGGGGAGGGGGTGGGGGTTAAGATGGCATGTTATTGGAAATAAAAATGTGCTTGAGGGGCAGTTTCGTCCTTTTTCAACGAAAAACGTCAAATATAACGTGTGTCACAAACAGAATTTAACACAAGGTTATTTCATGTAAGGGTTAACCATTACTCAGGGTTCCCCGTGTAATTCGCGATTATGCAGGGTCATGATTGTTATTGCGAAATTACTCAGGGTTGTGGGTGTAATTATCCCTATCTTTTAACCATCAAGTCATCAATGCACCCGAAGCACCGTGGGCCTCCAGTTCAACCAGCTCAAACATTCACCTCCATCCAGCCCCCGTCTGACAATGTCCTCACACCTCGACAACTACATCTCCTGAAGTAGAAAAATGTCCATACCGAGCTCCATTATTAGGTTCTAAACCCCATCCCTTTTTCGGGGTAGCCCAACCCCCTGACTTTCCAAGATAACATCTTCATAAAGGGACAACTTGACTCAACTTCTTTGGGGAGACCACCCCCACAACCTCTCAGCCACGCTCCTGTCCAGAACTCTGTAACTATTATGTGTGATCGACGAAGTGATGGCTCCGGGGGACGACCGGTGCAAAGAGCCCTCACGTACCGTCGAAGCGAACAACGTAGCCCTCCTCTTTCTCTTTGACCTAAGGACGCCTTTCCTCACATAGGAAGCATCGAATCTAGAGCCCCCACATCTTGCACTCCGCGGTCAAATCCTAAGAATCTCCGATCAACACAATCATATGCTTTGGCGTAGTTGATCTTCCAAAGCACCTCCTTCTTCGATCGCTTCCAATCAAGGCAAATTTCTGATGCCATGACCAATCCATCTGCCGTCCGACGCCTCAGAATGAGCGTCGACTGCCCCTATAGCACGACTAAGTCCAACAACACCTTGAGTCTATTTGCAAGTAATTTAGCCTCTATAAGGTAGAGAGCATTGGAAAGCGTAATTGGCCTGAAATCCTCCCCCCTTACTGGAGACTCCTTTGTAGGAGGAACAACAACGTCCGATTAACCTTCTCGAAGCCTCTGTTCAACACCTCCAAAATTTCTGCCTTCACTAAGGACCAGTATGCGATCAAAATATGCCCGTGGCAGTGCTCAATCCCGAGATAGAGGGAACGACTCCGCCCCTTCAGGTGACTTCAAGAAATGATCCAGTCTGGATCCTGACCTCACATTATGTCAAGTGAAGGCACAACCGCCAGCTCCTCCAGCTCCGCCTCCAAAGAGCCCCTCTCTGCACCCAACTCCTCCAGCTCCGACACCAAAGAGCCCCTCTCTGCACCCGTCGGGCCATAGACGTTCGTGACAAGAAGCACAGACCATTCACCCTTCTTAATCCAACTGACAAACAAAATAAAGACTAATATGTCGTCAGCAGGTCAAACTTATCTTTCAACCATCAAGTCAGCAATGCACCCGAAGCACCGTGGGCCTCCAGTTTAACCAACTCAAATGTTCACCGCCATCCAGCCCCCGTCTGACAGTGTCCTCGCACCTCGACACTTACATCTCCTGAAGCAGAAAATGTCCATACCATCCTCCATTATTAGGTTCCTAACCCCCAGCCCTTTTTGGGGGCGGCCCAACCCCTGACGTTCCAAGATAACATCTTCATAAAGGGACAATCTGGCATAACTTCATTGGCAGGACCACGCCCAGCCTCTCAGCCACACTCCTATCCAGAACTCTGTAACTATTGTGCTTGATCGACAAAGTGCTGGCTCCAGGGGACGACTGGTGCAAAGAGCCCTGACGCACCATCGAAGCAAACAACACAACCTTCCTCCTCTTTCTCTTTGACCTAAGGGCGCCTTTCCTCACTTAGGAAGCATCGAATCTAGATCCCCCACATCCTGCGCTCTGCGGTCAAATCTCATGCATGCTTCCAGCTCCCATCAGGCCACATCCGGCCCCCTTCCCTGCTCCTCTCCCAAGAGGTCCTCTTCCCTGACTCGTATATGCATCGACGGAACCATCGACATCTCTCCTGCAGAGGCCTCTACCGAGGGCACTGAAATCCTCCGCCGAGGACAATGGTTCCTCCATCGAGATACCCTCATCCGTCGAATCCACCACTGTATTCCCATGCTCTTTGGAGCCACCTACTGAAGCCCCAGACTCGACCAAGTTCCTGGGCCACTCCCGACTTGCGGGTGGCGATACCTTGACTATTGCAGGAGATCCGTATCACCCAGCGACACCCCTTTGGGGGAAATTAGGTTTTCAACAAGAGGGCTAGGCTAGCGAGTCCGGGGCCGCGGATCTGACCGAGGCGATGGGGTCTGAAGCTAAAAGAGTCAGTGTTGTCGGTTCCCAGAACTGGACCATGGACCCCTGAGCGGATATAGAAAGTTAAGTGTCTTCTCGGCTCGGGAATCTACACCAACCGAGGATCCGTATCTCTCGAGCGAAAGGTATCACGTGCCCCACCATTCTCGAGCAACTCTTCGTTAGAAACCACTCCAAACCCAGCATGACTAGATATTAACTCGGGGATATGGACCACCATAGGTCTCGGAAATTGTTCCGCGGAGATCGCATTGAAATGAATCCTTTGCGGAAGCCGAGGTGACTTCTTCGGGAACTGCGCCACCCCGCAAGACGACTACAACACCGTCTTGCTCGATGCAACTCTTGGTCTGGTTGCTGAAGCAATGCTTCAGTCTTCGATACTACAATGCATGCTCCACTGTCACGAGCTCCAAGTATAAAGGCCTCCCATCCGAGATGACCTTCCACCGACCTAATTTCTCTAAGCCAATCTGCTTCACCTGGAGGATATAGGATCCAACGACTCATAGGGGTGGCAACCCGTGCATTCGACCCCAACCACCTTGGCAACGACGTGAAGTAACTTCGGCAGTCCTTGCGTGACGATAGGGAGCCCCTTCACATGAATCTTTTCCAGTAGCTTTGATTCCAGTGACCCATCGTGGTCCCGCAACCTACGTCAACGAAACGAAGTAGAGCCCTCCCTTGATCTCCGAAAAATGTGCTCTCTTCAAATCTGGTAAGATCCCTCACCACCACGCGTCAAGGGGTCACGTGTGCGATATCACCTCGTCACCGAGCCTTCGATACCTCCCCCACATCGGACGAGCCCAGGAACAACACCTCCTACCGGCCTCCCTCCTCGATCAGCAACTCCAAGCCCTGATTTCTCATCAGGCATGTTATGCAAGTGTGTGAAAATCGTCGGCACCGGAAACACCGCTATGAAGGTTTTGGTTTCTTCCAAATTGGGTGAATAATCGGGTATATGTTTTAGAATCAAAATCCAATTATGATCTGATTGAGCAATGGGTGGATAAAAATAGGGATTTTTACACCCATAACCCTGAGTAATTTTATAATAATATTCATAACCCTACATAATCGCGAATTACACGAGAAACCCCGAGTAATAGTTAACTCTTACATGACATAACCCTGTGTCAGATTCCGTTTGAGATACCCGTTATTTTTTACGGTTTCCGTTAAAAAAGACAAAACTATCCCTACAACTTATTCTTATTTACAATAACATGCCATTGTTGACATAACCACCTTGTTGGCCGTCGAGCTCCTCCTGGAACCCTCCACGCCCGCTTCTGCTCGAAGCTCCTCACCGTCAAGCTCCTCACCCCCTCCAGGAGCCTCCCCTGCTGACGAAATCCCTCTGACTGCTCGAAGGCCACCCCCGCGTGACGAAAGCCCCCCACGCCCTCGTTTCCTCCTGGAAAGCCCTCGCCACCTCTGATCGGTCCCTACTGGAAGCCCCCCCTCCCGACGATGAATTCCTTCATCCTAGAACCAGCCCCCACACTGCTCAACCCCCCTCCCCCCCACCCCCCCGACGACACCTGCATCCCCCGCCCGACACTTGCATCCCCCGCCCGCCCCTGACGGCACCTGCATCCCCCGCGACCGACCACTCAGGTCCCCTCACCGCCCTACCCCCCCCCCCCCCCCCCCAGACGGCACCTGTATCCCCCGGCCTCCCCCGACGACACCTGCATCCCCCGCCCATCTCCAACCCCCCACCGCCCAGCACCCCCCGCCATGGCACCTGCATCCCCCGCCCGTCTCCAACCCCCCACCGCCCTGCACCCACCCCGCCACGGCACCTGCATCCCTCGCCCATCTCCAACCCCCCACTGCCCTGCACCCGCACACCCCCCACGACCAACCACTCAGGTCCCCTGCCCCCCGTGAATCGAATTGCATCCCACTCGGAGGCACGGAAGCCCCCCCAATCCTGCTTCCCTCTGCATCCGTCCGTCGCAGCCTTCCACCATCGTCGAGCAGCCTTCCACCATTGTCGAGCAGCCTAAGCTTGCTAGCATCCTCCACAAACTGCCTTCCAACTAGGTTCGTCAACCAAAATTTAGAGCCACAATGGATGCAAGGGATGGCTCCGGAGAAAGAGACAGGATTACTTTTTTATTTAGATTAAATTCCAGCCGTTAGATTGTTTATTGGTTAGATTAACCCAATCATCTGGTTGAGTTAACGAAGTAAAGTAACGGAAGGTTATAGGCGTAAGACGGCAAACTTATTCGGGGTCCTGAACGTAATTCGCGATTATGCAGGGTTATGAATGTTATTTTGAAATTACTCAGGGTTATGGGTGTAAAAATCCCATAAAAATACTGGCTTCATCTACGACATATCTGGGCGTTATATGTGCAAGGAGCACATAGTATGTTGATTCATAAAATCGGTTAGGTCTACAAGCCACATAAGCATATGTTGCCGCATATGCAGCCCGTGCGATTGATTTCTTAAAAGATGTGTGCGTGGTCATGGGTGGTGGATACAGGGTGGTGCGTGTTTGTTTGTATGTACTGGGTTCGTCACTACTTAAATTCTATGTCACTATGTAAGCTGCTACTTAAATTTAAGTTAAAAAATTTTGAATTTAAGAAATTTAATTCACTAGCTATGCTACTATACCTGCTATTTAAATTTTAGTTAAACAATGAATCTTAGAAATTAAATTCTCCGCTTCTGTGTAACTGCTGTAAGATGTTTACATATTAGTTTAAAAAATGAATTTAATTCTCTGTCATTGTGTTGTAAGATGCTACTTAAATTTATGTTTAAAAAATGCATTTAATTCTCAAGCTGCTGCTTAATTTTTATTATTTTTAAATTGAATTGAATTCTTTATGACTTGAATGTATGTATGAATATATGTATAAATATAATTAATGTATGTATGAATGTAAGAATGTATGTATGAATGTATGTAATGAATGTAATGTATATATGTATGAATATAACGTATAGTTGTAATGTATAAACGTGTGTACGAATGTAATGTATGTGTGAATGTAATGTATGTAATTTATGTATGAATGTAATGTATATGTGAATGTAATGTATGAGTGTAATGTATTAATCATATATATATGTATGTATGCATGTATTGTATTTATGTATGTAATGTATCTATGAATGCAATGTATGAATGAATGTAATGTATGAATGTATGTATGTAATGAATCCAATTTATGAATGTATGAATGTATGTAATGTTTGTATGTAATGAATGTGATGAATGTAATGATTGAATGTATAAATATAATGTATAAATGTATGTATGGATTTATTGTTTGAATGTTTGTAAGAGTGTAATGTATGTATGTTTGTAATGAATGTAATACATTAATGTGATGAATGTAATGTATAAATGTAATGTCTGAGTGTAATGCTTGAATGTATATATGAATGTAATGTATGAAAGTACTGTATGAATGCATGCATGTAGGTAATGTATGTATGGATGTATGTGTGTATGTATGTATGAATGTATCTATATATGTATATATGAATGTTATGTATGTATGAATGTAATGTATGAATGAAATGCTTGTATGAAAGTATTGTATTCATGTATATTATGTATGTAATATATGTATGTACGTATGTAATGTATGTATGTATGTATGCAATTTTTGTAATGTATGTATGTAATGTAATGTATGGATGTAATGAATGTAATGTACATATGAATTTAATGTATGAATGTGTGAATCTATTGTATGAATGTATGTATGAATGTCCCGTATGAATGTAATGTATGCAATATATGTATGAATGTAACGCATGAATGAAATGTATGTATGTAAGTAATGTATATAGTTATGAATTTAATGTATGAAGGAATGTAATGTATCAATGAATGTAATGAGTGTAATGTATGAAAATATGTACGAATGTAATGTATGAATATATGTTTGAATTTATGTATGTATGTATGAAGGTATGTAAGAATGTAAGTAGGAATGTAATGTATGAATATGTATGAATGTAATGTATGTTTGTAATGAATGTAATGAATAAATGTAATGTATGAAATTAATATATGAATGTATGTACGAATGTAATGTATGTATGTACGAATGTAATGTATGTATGTAATAAAAGTAATGTATGACTGTAATGCATGAATGTATATATGAATGTAATGTATGAAAGTATGTATGAATGTAATGTAAGAATGTAATGTATGAATGTAATGTATGTATGTAGTGTATGCATGAATGTAATGTATGTATAATTGTTTGAATGTAACGTATGTATAAATGTTATGTATGTATGAATGTAATGTATGTATATGTGTATGAATGAATGTATGTAATGAACGTATGTAATGAATGTAATATGTAATGAATCTAATGTAATATATGTATGTATGAATGAAAGTATGTAATGATTGTAATATATGTAATGAAAGTAATGAATGTAATGTATGAATATAATGTATGAATTAATATATGAATGTAATGTATGAATGAATGTCACGTATTTGTTTATGTAATGTATGTATGAATGTAATGTGTGTATGATGTGCTTGCATGTGTGCGCGTGTGTGTATAATGTGTGCGTGTAATGTGTGTGTGTATGTATCTATGTATGTATGTGTGTGTAAGTATATGTACGTATGTATGTATGCATGTATGTATGTACTGTATGAAAGTATGTATGTAATGTAATGCATGAATGTAATAATGTATGTATGATTGTAATGTATGAATGTATGTATGAATATATGAATGTAATGTATCAATGTAATGTATGAATGTATGTATAAATGTAATGTACATATGAATGTATGAATGGATGTAATGAATGTATGTAATGAATGTATGTAATGAATGTGTTGTTTTTTGTATGTGTAAATGTAATGTATGAATATAATGCATGAATGGAATGTATGTATGAATGTAGTATATGTATTGTATATATAAATATAATGTGTGTAATGTATGTATGAATGTAATATATGAATGTAATCTATGTTTGTATGTAATGTATGTATGTATGAATGAATGTTTGTATGAATGTAGTATGACTGAATGTAATGGATGTAACGTATGTATGAATGTAATTGATGAATGTATGTATGGATGTATGTATGAATGTAATGTATGAATGTATGTATGCTGTTGTAATGAATGTAATGTATGAATGTATATAATGAATGCATATAGCGAATGCAATGTATGAAGTATGTATGAATGTAATGAATGTTAGTTATGATTATAATATGTGAATGTATGTATGAGTGTAATATATGAATGTGTATGTGTGAATGTAATATATGAATGTATATATGTGTGTAATGTATGTATGAATATAATGTGTGTATATAATGTATGTGTGAATGTATTGCTTGTATGAATGTAATGTATGTATGAATGTATTGTATGAATTTAATGTATGTGTGAATGTAATGTATATGTGAATGTAGTATATGAATGTATGCAATGTATGAGTGCTTGAATGTAAGTTATGAATGTATGAATGTAATGCATGTATGAATGTAATGAAAGTAATGTATGTATTGAATGTAATGTATGTATTGAATGTAATAATGTAATGTATGTATGTATATATGAATGTATGGATGAATGTGTGAATGTATGGATGTATGTATGTACGTACGTATGCTTGTATGTGATGTATGTATGCATGCATGCATGTATGTTCATTAGCCTATACATAGAAGTCATAAAGAATTTATTTCAATTTTTAGAAAAACTAAAAATTTAGCAACGGTTTACACAGTGGCAGAGAATTAAATGCATTTTTTAAAACTAAAATTTAAGTAGCATCTTACAACACAATGACAGAGAATTAAATTAATTTTTTAAAATAAAATTTAAGCATCTTAAAAGCAAAGAATATAATTTCTTAAATTCTTTTTTTAACTAAAATTTAAATAGCAATAGCATATCCAGTGAATTAAATTTCTTTAATTCAATTTTTTAACTTAATTTAAATAACAACCTACATAGCGACAAAGAATTTAAGTTGTGATGAATCCATTACATATAGACAAACGTACGCACATCATACCCACCCTCCAACTATCACCCATGAGCACACACACAACTTTTAAGAAATTAGCCGCACAAACCACATATGCTGCCACATATGCTCATGTGGTTTGCAGACCTAACCGATTTTATGAATCAACATATTATATGCTCCTTACACATATAATGACCAAACATGACGTATATGCTGGCAATGTACACAGTTTTATCCACCCATCGCTTAATCAGATCGTAATTGGATTTCGATTCTAAAACATATACCTGATTATTCACCCAATTTGAAAGAAACTAAAACCTCCATAGAATAGTGGATAAAAATTGATTTTTATCCACCCATTGCCTAGTCAGATTGTAATTGGATTTCGATTCTAAACATATACCTGCATTTTTTTCCACCCATCAAAAGAAAAAAAGAAGGGAGGATGGATGGGTTCGTCGACCCTTCTGACGAAGAGGGTTGGGTGGAGGTTCATGCAAGGAGAAGCTCGTGTCGCCCCTTGACCTAGGGGTTTGGTCATCATCGACCGCTTACGAATCCTTTCGGCTGAGGATGCTTTCGGTGTGGAGCGCTGGGTCACTGGGCACGCCAGTGCCAAGAACCCGGCTGGTGTTTTCAGTGCCGGCGATTTTCACACACTTACATAGCATGCCCGGTGAGAGTTCAAGGCTTGATGTTGCTGATCGGGGAGGGAGGTGGGTCCGAGATGTTGTACCTCGGCTCGTTCGATGTGGGATCGTCCAATGTGGGTGTGGTATCGGAGGCTCGGTTCTTAGGTGATATTGCACAGGTGACCCCTTGGCGCGTGGTGGTGAGGGGCCTTACCAGATTTAAAGCGAGCACGTTGTTGCAGAAATAGAGAGCTCTACTTTGCTGCGGTTAGGTTGTGAAACCATGATGGGTTGCTAGAACTTACGCCACTGGAACTTATTCATGTAAAGGGTCTCCCTTTCGTCGCGTTGGGACCGCTGAAGTGTAGGGAGTTTCTTTACAGCATCGCTGAGGTGGTTAAGGTTGAATGCACAGGTTGCTGCCCCATTGAGTCATTGGATCCTATCCTCCAAGTGAAGCAGATTGACCTGGAGAAACTAGGCTGGTGTAAGATCCTCTCGAAGGGGAGGCCTTTGCATGTGGAGCTCGCGACAGTAAGGCCTGCATTGCAGAATCGAAGCCCAGAGCATCGCTTCGGCAACCGAGTGGAGGAGGTTCCGACGGTGAAGATTGGGGGTACATTGAGGGGGACAGGTGCTGCAGTCGGCTAGTGGGGTGGTGTGGTTCCTGGAGAAGTCGCCTCGACTTCCGCAAGGATTCGTTTCGGCACAATCTCCACGGAACAGGTTACGAGACCTGTGTAGGTCCATATCCTCGAGTTAATTGCCGGTCATGCTAGGTTTGGAGTGATTTCTACTGAAGAGCAGCTCGAGAATGGTGGGGCCCGTGAGACCTTTTGCTCAGGAGATCCGGATACTCAGCCGTTACACAATCCTGACCTGAGAAGACACTCGACTTTCCAGATCCGCTCGGGGGTCCATGGTTTGGTTCCGGGAACCAACGACACTGACCCATTCAACTTCAGACTTATCTCCTCGGTTAGATCTGTGGCCCCTAACCTGCCAGCCCAACCTTCTCGTTACGAACCTGATTACCCCCAGAGGGGCGTCGTTGGGTGACACTGATCTTCTGCGGTAGTCAATGCATTGTTGCCTGCAAGTCGGGAGTGGCCCAGGGACTTGGCCGAGCAGGTGGCTCCATGGAGCAGGGGAATGCAGTGGTAGATTCGACGGATGAGGAGGTCTCGACAGAGACACTAGTGGCCTCGACGGAGGATCTAGGCACCTTGGTGGAGGCCTCTGCAGTGGAGATGGCAATGGTTCCGTCGCCGCATATAGGAGTCGGGGAAGAGGACCTCCTGGGGGAGGAGCAGGGTAGGGGGCTGCTATGGCATGATGGGAGCTGGAAGCGAGCTTAAGATGTGCCCGTGGAGCGCGGGGTTTGGGGGCTCCAGATTCGGTGGTTCCTATGCGAGGAAAGGTGCCCTTAGGTCAGAGAGAAAGAGGAGGATTGTGTTGTTCGCTTCGGCGGTGCATGAGAGCTCTTTGCACCGGTCGTCCCCCAGAGCTAGCACCCCGCCGATCATGCACAATTGTTACAGAGTTTTGGTCATGAGCGTAGCTGAGAGGCAAGGGGTGGTCCCGCCAAAGAAGTTCAGCCATATTGGCCCCTTTTTGAAGCTGCTATCTTGGAACGTCAGGGGGTTGGGCCATCCCGAAAAATTGTTAGGAGTTAGGAACCTAATAATGGAGGCCGGTACAAACATTTTTCTGCTTTAGGAGACGAAGTTGTCGAGATGAGATGACACTATCAGATAGGGGCTAGATGGAGGTGAATGTTTTAAGCTGGTTGAACTGGAGGCCTAGGGTGCTTCGGGTGGATTGTTGGCTGGATGGTTGAAAGATAATTTTAACCTGCTGATGCTGCGAAATCTTTAATTTGCCTGTCCGTGGGATTGAGAAGGTGGGAAGATGGTCCGTGCTTCCTTGTCATGAATGTTTGTGGACCGATGGGTGCAGAGAGGGGATCCTTGGCGGCGAAGTTGGGGGAGTTGGGTGTAGCAAGCACAACTGGGGTTTGGATCATTGGCGGCGACCTGAATGTGACTCTACTTCCCGATGACCGACTGTAGTAGGGTAATGGCAGGGATCTGGGTTCGGAGGCCTTGAGGAGAATGGCCCACTCCTTGGGCCTGTCGATTATTGACGCGGTTGGTTGTGCGTTCACTTGGCAGAATGTGAGGTCGCAATCCAGAATGAATCGTTTCTTTCTCTTATCTGAGGGGGTGGAGTCATTCCATCTATCTCAGTTTTGGGCGCTACCACGAGAATATTCTGATCACACCTCGATTCTTTTGCCGTCGGGTGACGAGAGGAGAAGCAGGTTCTTCTTTCACTTCGAGCGAAGCTGGCTCTTGGAGGAAGGTTTTAGGGATAGTGTAGCTGAACGACGGAGAAGCTGGTCTCCTGTGGGCTCGGAGGTCTCTCGGTTGGCGGCAAAGTTGAAACTCCTAAGGTCTTTCCTTATCGAGTTCGGGAGGGTGGTCAAGGCTAGATGGAGGGCCAGGAGGGGAGAGGCCCAAGTGGGGGTATTGAGGTTGGATGAACTTGATGATGAGAGGAGGTTGGACCAGGAAGAGGTGGCAGAGAGATTGGGCTTGCTTGACGAGTTGATGCTGGAGGACAGAAAGGAAGAGGTGGATTGGAGGTAAAAATCGTGGCAGAGGTGGTTGAAAGAGGGTGACGCTAATAGGAGGTTTTTTCACTCAATGGCTTTTGGAAGGAGGAGAAGAAACTACTTACATGAGGTTGAGATTGGAGGTGTGAGGGTGTCGAGGGAGGCTAGATAGGAAGTGCGTTTCGGGGCCACTTAGTGGAGACTTCACGAAGGAGAAGGGGGAAGTTTGGGGTTGGCTAGGAACAAGGGTGGAGTCTTTGTCGGGTGAGCAGGCAGAGAGTTTGGTGGTTCCTTTTTCGGAGGAAGAGGCAAAGAGAGCAGTCTGGGGGCTGGATGCAGATGTGGCTCATGGTCATGATGGCTTTTCAATGATGTTCTACTGTGAGTTCTGGGACTTGGTGAAGGCAGAAGTTTTGGAGGTGCTGAATGAGTTCAGGGAAGGGAATGGAGGCTTCGAGAAGGTTAATCAGGCGTTGTTGTTCCTCCTACCAACGAAGGAGTCTCCTATGAGGGTGTAGGACTTCAGACCGATTGTGCTTTCCAACGCTCTCTATCTTATGTCGGCTAAATTACTGGCAAACATACTCAAGGTGTTGTTGGACTAAGTCATGTTATATGGGCAGTCAACGTTCATTCTGGGGCATCAGATGGTGGATGGGTTGGTCATGACATCAGAAACTTGCCTTGATTGGAAGCACTAGAAGAAGGAGGTGCTTTGTAAGATCGACTACGCCAAAGCATATGACTGTGTTGATCGGATATTCTTGTGAGCTTCTCCACGATGGAGGGGATTCCCAGAGGTTTGGGTGGAATGGATGAAAATATGTGTCAGTACCTCCTCCTACTCGATCCTGACGAACGACAAGCCGGAGGGGGGCTTCTTTCAGCTTCAGCGGGGTGACCGTTGGATGATTCGGATGTTGCATCGCCAAGTCTACTGGCGAAAAGTAAACAAAACTCAAGCGGTGAGGTAGCCTACAAAAGGCTCTTCCGTATTGCTCTCTAATTGGAAGTGTGGTCCAATAGAGGGAAAGATCTACTCCAAAACTACGCCCCAGAGATGGGTGAGAGAGACTCTCCGTAAAAGTCACTCTAAAAGAAAAACTGGCCCGACCGGTACGGGCAAACGAGCTCGAAAAACTAAAACCAAGGGCTCTCCAGCCTAGGTACCCTAAAGAACAAGGGTCAGCGGAACTGGTCTTTAAAAGAAAACATGTGGATCCCAGAGAGGCGTAAAAACTGCGAGCGCTCGCAAAAAACTGAGAAAAAGACTGGGATCCTAGACCCGCGCACTAAGCGGTCGCTGCCCTAACTGGGCTTCCTATCTCCCGCTCAGCTTAGGGTCACTGCACCCTCGCACAGTCAGTTGTAAAGGTCACCATGACTGGCACTCAATATTTATCAGTCATCATTACTGAATCACTGACGCTGACTTAATTCCTCGTTCTTTCTCAATTCTTCCTATGGTTGAATGTACCGATCGAGGTCTATTGTCAATAGTGATATATAAGTTTGTATTGTATACCTAAATGATCGATTCATGAAGATGATTGGTTTTTGTGGTTATAGTTGATCATTTCTTAAGTTTTGTGATCATCATATGTTCATTGGATCTGGATCTAAATTTGATCAGGTATAGAAACTCCATCTTTCTTATTTAACCCATAATTTAGTGGCATGATTAATGAACCATATTTTAAGCACCTTTAAGGAACTTCTACTTGCCCCGATTTAGTGTATCAAAGTAAAGCCCTTAGTCCATTGGCCACAGTTTGATTACAGTCTATCATGTTCTACCAGACAGATCTATCGAAGTCCAATAACAATCTGATACCCAAATTAGCAACCTCAAGTTCAACATCTTCAATATAACCATGGTGAATTTGTTCGAAATATTGTGTATTCTGATAAGGTGACGTAGCAGATGCTTTCAAATGTTACCAGAAAATACGCCATTTCGTCTCTAGATGTACATTTATTATGCTTAATCTTACAAGTCTTGGCATTGAGTTGCCTAATTATACCAACTTGCTTTGCAAATTTGTACACGTTGTTATCGTAAAAAAACATCTTACCATGAGATGCATTTCTCATGACTGGATGCACATCCTTGTGAAACAACACACATTCGTAATAGAGTGGTTTATTGTCCCAAGCAACCCATGCGTATGGATCTTTTATGTATAGTTGAGATAAACACTGCAGTTCTAGGAGTGTCTTCATAATATATGTTATCAGTGTACTGCAGGCTTCTAATAACAACTTTGTTACGAATAACACTAACATTCTTGAGGCATCATAGGCATCTTACATTCTACAGTAAACTTTGAAGTGAAATATGTCTTACTCAATATGCATTACAACATCTGTATATCATTAGATTCCAAACATGCATCTTCTCAACCCAAAAAGCACTTGACAATCAAACCTTATTACTTTCCATTACGATCATATATCAATTCCCAAGTATTTGAAGATATATTCCCCTGGAATGTAATCCTATATCTTACATTTCTTTTCTTGTATATGTGATAAAGTCATTTAGCAAGTCCCTCAAACCCATTACACTCTAACAATTATATATCTTTCGTTTCTCAAACAACCAACGAATCAAAGAATAAAAATGCTTTTAAGCTAGTCCTCCATCACCAAAATTATCCTTCCAAACAAGAGAGTGTTCCTTATCTTTGAAATATGCCTACCAACTCTTGTACCACAAAAATGAATAGGATAAGGAGAATTGGTTCAAGGTAGAATTTTTTTTAGCTTTAGAGAAGATCATCAAGAATATATGTTACTCATGTTGACCAAGCCTGTACGATTACAAGGTTCTCAGTAGGTGCATCAGAATATAGCTTATGAGTGGTTTATAGCCTTCTTTGGGCATGAAGATAATTATGCAATAATGTAAGTAGATTCACCATAGTAAAGGCATTTTAAAATGATGTGTGTGTATATTGAAAAATAGGAATTTATCTTCCACAAAGATATGCTCTAATTTCATGTATTCTGGTTTACTAACATGCCAGATTTTTCCATTAAATCATAACATGTAAACATGATTTACTGATTGAGATCTGGACATATCAATGATGGAGATGGCAAGGAAAGTCAACTTTATTTGGTAGAAACTGGATTTAAGAAAAAAACATGCATGGAAAGCAGCAAAAGAGGGGGATCAATGTACCTCTTTGGATTTTAAATTTTTGAGGAATGTTGCTATTGGTAGCAGCTCCAGCTGCTTGCTTGGAGGATATGCTCTAATTTCATGTATTCTGGTTTACTGACATGGCAGATTTTTCCGTTAAATCATAACATGTAAACATGATTTACTGATTGAGATCTGGAAATATCAATGATGGAGATGGTAAGGAAAGTCAACTTTATTTGGTAGAAACTGGATTTAAGAAAAGAACATGCATGGAAAGTAGCAAAAGAGGGGGATCAATGTACCTCTTTGGATCTTAAATTTTAGAGGAATGTTGCTATTGGTAGCAGCTCCGGCTGCTTGCTTGGAGGTAATGTAGCAGCAATTGCTGCCATAGAAGCAGCTGCATGCAACAGCTGAAGGAGGTTGCAGCAACCCTTGAGCCTTGCTTTGAAGCAGCAGCACAGTTGCTGCACCTTGCAGCAGTAAGGGAGGAGTGGAGCAGCTGCAGGGGGATCCAATTGATGCTCATGCAGGGCTTGTGAAGCAGCTCCAAAGGAGAGGAGAGCAGCTCCTAGTTCTGGGGGCAGTAGGAGGCTGCAGAAGATGTTAGACAGCAGTTTGCTGCTGCTGGATTTGCAGCAAAATGAAGAAAAAAAGGAGTTTGGGGCTCTATCGGCTGGAGATTAAAGAGAAGTAGGGAGAAAGAGGGGAGGGGGTTGTTGCTTATATATATGGGAAGGGACTTTTTAAAAGAATGACAAATGGAGGAGGATGAGCCAAGTGAAGAGGGACTGTTGTCTGCTCTGCTGGAAATATATATATATATATATTATTATGATTATTTTTGAATCTTAAAGTCACTTGTATTTTATATCTCGAGTCTCGGACTTCGATGTTCAATTGCTCGTTTCGATCATCTCTGAATGACGATCAAAATGAGTATAATATTCATACACTTTTAGATTGGGTATGAATACCCGAAATTCTCGAGATACAGTTTTGACTTATGGCTAAATTTTACGGTTTTAAAAAATCAAATGATCTCTGATCAACGAACGGTCGATTCCGTTGATCTTATTTTATCGAATCGGATTTTTGGGTGGTCTCGGTTTATTACGTGGTTTCCGAATTTGCATTGCGACTTTTCCGGGCACGTATTACGATGCGATCGCTTTTTGGTCGATTTCGCACGAACGACTTTTGATTCACGATCAATTGATCGATTTATGTTTTTAGCATTGATTAATAACTTTATTGAGTTATACAGACCCTAATCGGGTCCGGTTCGGGCTTGTGTAGATTCGGATGTTACACATGTACTCACGACCATCCCTATCTTCTTCTACTCGACTCGGTTGATGCCGATTGGAGTTAGGAGGAAGGTTGAGTCTTTGATGAGGACCTTCTTTTGGTCGGACGGTAACCAACAGAGGTCTGGGCTGCATCTGGTGAGATGGGATGAGGTGACGAAGGAGCGTGGCGAAGGGGGCCTTGGGGTACGTGATATTGAGCACATGAATAAGACGTTGCTTGCCATGGGTGATTCAAATTTGGGGTTCTTCGACATTGCTGGCGGCTAAGCTAGTGCAGAGTATCTATGGTGTCGAAAGTGAGTTGATGGAGAGGAGGAGGAGGTTTGAGTCATGCTCTGGGCTAGAATCCACGCGGTATTACCGAGGATATTGTCGAGACTTCTGCCTATGGTGGGGGATGACCAATTATTTCATTTCTGGGGTGATGATTGGGCCGAAGGGTAGAGGGCTCTTGGTGTGAGATTTCCGAGACTATTTGCTTTGGCGACGTTAAAGGCGTCCCTTCTATATCAGATGGCATAGTCAGGAGCGTGGCTACCATTATTTGTATCGGATCTCTCTGAGCAACACCTGGAGGTGGCACGCCTTGGAGGAGCGCCTTGGGAGTATCAACTGGGAGTACAGAGGTGAGAGCAGCAGCAGAGCGCCTGACATCGCTAGGAGGATCAGCAAAGATCACGCTGAATCGAATCTCCTATGGAAGGCGAGGTATCTACATAGGGAAGCTCGCCAACCCCTCATCCAACCGCTGCGCAACCTGGCATGGCGCACATGCCATCGTGACCGTGCCCTCCATTGCCAATTCGCCCGGGCGTGCTATATCACGAGTCAAGGAGAGGGCCCCTACCAAGGTGAGCTCCAAAGCAAGTTTCCTCCCCTCTGAGAAGATCTCCCAACAACCCAGCAAGTCGGGACCGAGGTTCTTGACAAGTAGTATGGGGTCCAGTGGCCCACCAAGGCGGCAGCATGTGCTCTCGACTCCAACCACCTCTGCAATCCCACGAATCAATTCCTGATCCTTCGACAACCTCCTTGCAACAAAAGGAAAGCCCTTAACTCGAATCCAATTAAAAGGTTTTGGTTGTAATCTTCCATCTTGTGCCCGTACCCACCGCCATTGCAACAAAGACCTCCCCTCCCTAGACCACCATATGAGGTTTCCTGCCTCTGCTCTGGTAAGCCCCCTTGCCACCGCACGCCATGGTGTCACATGCACGACATCCCCACGAAAACGAGCCGCGGAGACTGCACCCACAATAGAGGACCCCAAGAATAGAGCATTTGGCCCTCCTCCCTCTCTAATCAGCATCACCAGGCTCTGCTCGCCTCTCCGCAACAAAGTGCATGCTCTAATAGTGTACGCTAGGCAAGGACAATGGAAACACCGCACTGGTTCACGACATTGACGAACCCAATTCCCCGATGAGCCACAACGAAAGCAGCCCCCTTCGAAAGGATTCACGAATGGTCGCTGGCGGTCGCCTCTCCATGCCTTCCTGCTGTGCGAGCCCCTTCAAGCTACGACTTCCACCCATCCTCCCTTGCCAGCAAGGTCACTGCAGTAACTCTCACCCCTCTTGCTGAAGGAGCCTTAGTCCGGCTCTCCCATCGCGTCATTAGAGCCTTCACCCTTCTATCCCCTCGCGTTGATGGAGCCTCCACCATGCTCTCCCCTCTCACCGAAGGAGCCTTAACATCGCTCTCCCATCGTTCCCAATGAATGTATATATGAATGTAATGTATGTATAATTGTAATGTACTATTGTAATGTATGTATGAATGTAATGTATGTACGAATGTATTTATGCATGTACGAATGTATGTTCTGTATGTATGGATGTAATGTATGTATGTATGTGATGTATGTATGTATGTATGTAATGTAATGTATATATATATGGTTGTACGTAATGTAATGTATGAATGTAATGGATGTTTGAATGTAATGTATGTATGAATGTATTGTATGAATGAATGTAATGAATACATGAATGTATGTATAAATGTATTTATGAATGTATTGTATGAATGCATGTAATTAATGTAATGCATGAATGTATGTATGAATGTATGTATGAATGTATGTAATGAATTTAATGTATGTAATGAATGTAATAAATGCTTTGATTGAATCTAGTGTATGATTGTATGTATGAACGTAATGTATGAATGTATGTAAGAATGTAATGTATGAATGTATGTAAGAATGTAATGTTTGTAATGAATGTAATGTATATATGAATCTATGTATATATGTAATGAATGTATGTAATGAATGCATGTATGTATGAGCGTAATGTATGAATGCATGTATGTAATGAATGTAATGAATGAGTGTAATGTATGAATGTATGTATGGATGCTATGTTTTATGATTGTAATGTGTGTGTGTGTGGTGTGCGTGCATGTGTGGGAGTGTGTGTGTAATGTGTGTGTGTGTAATGTGTGTAGTGTATGTAAGTATGTAATATAATGTATGAATGTAATGAGTGTAATGTATGTATCAATCTAATGCATGAATATATGATGTAGTGTATGAATGTATGAATGAATGTAATGTATGTTTGAATTTATGTATATTTGAATGTATGAATGTATGTAATGAATGCATGTAATGAATGTAATGAATTTATGTATAATTGTGTTGTATGAATGTAATGTGATAATGTATATATGAATGTAATGTACGAATGTAATGTATGTTTGGATGTAATATATGTGATGTATGTATAAATGTAACATATGTAATGTACATATGAATATATTATGAATGTAATATATGAATGTAATGTATGTATGTATGTAATATATGTATGAATATAATGTATGTATGAATAATTGTAATGAATTTATTTTATCTATGAATGTATGTATGAGTGTAATGTTTGAATACATGTACGAATGTATGTAATGTATGAATGTATGTATAAATGTATGCATGAATGTATGTAATGAATGTATGTAATGAATGTAATGTATGTATGTAATTAATGTAATGTATGGATGTAATGTATGTATGCAATGAATGTAGTATATGACTGTAATGTATCATTGTAATGTATGAATGTAATGTATGTATGTAATGAATATATTGTATGAATGTGTGTTTTTAATAAATGTAATGTATGAATGTAACGTATGAATAAATGTAATATATGTATAGATGTATTATTTGTGTGTGGTGTGCGTGCGTGATGAATGTAATGTATGAATGTAATGTATGCATGAATGTAATATATGTAATGTATGTATGATTTTAATGTATGTATGAGTGTAGTATGAGTAAATGTAATGTATGTATAAATGTATTATTTGTGTGTGTGGTGTACGTGCGTGATGAATGTAATGTATGCATGAATGTAATATATGTAATGTATGTATGATTTTAATGTATGCATGAATGTAGTATGAATGAATGTAATGTTGTATGAATGTATGAATGTCTCTAGGAATACATGAATGTATGTAATAAATGAGATGATTTATGTATAAATGTAATGTATGAATGGATTGTATGAATGTATGTATGAATGTAGTGTACGAATGTAATGTATGTATGAATGTAATATATGCAACATATGTATGAATGTAATGTATGTAATGTTCATATGAATGTAATGAAAGAATGTAATGTATGAATGTAATGTATGAATGTAATGTACTAATGTAGTGGATGAATGTACGTATAAATGTAATATACGTATGAGTGTAATGTATGAATGTAATTTGTGAATGTGTATGTAATGCATGTATGAATGTATGCATGCATGTAATGGATGACACGAATGTAATGTATATATGATTGTATTTATGAATGTAATGTAAGAATGTAATATTAGAATGAATGGAATGTATGTTTGAATGTAATGTGTGTGTGTGTGTGTGTGTATATAGATATGAATATAATGTATGAATGAATGTAATGTATGAATGTATGCATGAATGTATGTAATGAATCTAATGTATGAATGTAATATATTAATGTAATGAATGTAATATATGAATGTTATGTATGAATGTAATGAAATGCACGACTGTAATGCATGAATGCAATGTATGAAAATATTGTATGAATGCATGTATATAGGTATGTATGAATGTATGCATGTAGGTAATGTATGTATGAATGTAATGTATCTATCTATGTATGTTTGTATGTAATTTATGCATGAATGTAGTGTATATATGAATGTATGTATGAAGTGTATGTATGAAAGTAATGTATTTATGTATGTATGTCTATACGTATGTAATGTATGTATGTATGTAATTTTTGTAATGTATGTATGCATGTAATGTAACGTATGGATGTAATGAATGCAATATACGTATGAATGTATATAAATGTTTGTATGAATGTATATATGAATGTCCCGTATGAATGTAATGTATGAATGTATGTGTGAATGTAAAGTATATAATGTATGTATGAATATAATGTATGTTAGTAATGTATGTATGCATGAATGTAATGTATGAAGGAATGTAAGGTATGAATGTATGTAATGTATGTATGAGTATAATGTATGAAAATATGTTTGAATGTAATGTATGAATATATGTATGAATTTATGTATGAATGTATGTAAGAAAGTACGTAGGAATGTAATGTATGAGTATATATGTATCTAGGAATGTAATGTATGTATGTTATGGATGTAATAAATGAGTGTAATGTATGTAGGTAATATATGAATGTATTTGCGAATGTAATATATGTATTGTATGAATGTATTGTATGAATGTAATATATGTATGTATGTATTGTATGAACGTAATGTATGACTGTAATGTATGAATGTAATATATGAATGTATGTATAATGTAATGTATGAAAGTATGTAAGTATTGTATGAATGTAATGTATGTATGTAATGTATGAGGCTGGAGGATTTCTTGGCCTTGCTGGATGCAATCAGGGAGGTGGGGCACCCATCGGAGGGGAGAGACCACTGGGATTGGCGTGCCGGTCCGTTCACGGTTAGGAAGGCTTTTGGGGCTATCAATAGGTCACCGCCTTCCCGCTCGGAGATTTTGATTCGCGATTGTGCGTTCCTTTGGGCTCTCAAGCTACCTGAAGCGAATTGGTTTCTTCTTATGGCTGTTTCGGAGACAAAGGCTGATGACGAGGGACCGGTGTGCCAGGCTTCTGGGATCCACCTCTGACAGGTGCCTTCTCTACGAGGAGGCGATTGAATCCATTGAACATATGTTCTTCAAATGCCCCAAGGTGATTCAGGTTTGGTAGGGGACCGATCTGGCCTGGTGTTGCGTGGATGATCTCGAGACGTTTTGCGGTTCGCTGGTGGCGAGTAGGAGTAGATCTAGGAGGGAGATGATCTATCCTCTGGGCGTCCTGTGGGCTATTTGGCTGGGAAGGAATGCCTTGCTTTTTTCGGGCCAGCGCTTTTATAAGGAAAACGTGGGGATACATGCCAAGAGATTGGTGGAGTGGGTTTTGTAATTGGTATCTCCTGCGGCCGTAGCCTTTGTATTTCCTTTTTGTTTCTGTTTTCGCTTTTTGAATAAAAGATGGGGCGCACACCGTCGAGTGTCTCCCCCTAATTCAGGATTTCAAAAAAAAATGTATGTATGTAATGCATGTATGAATGTAATGTTTGTATGATTGTAATGTATGTACAATTGTATGTATACATGTAATGTATGTATGAATGTAATGTATGTATGTATATATGAATGAATGTATGTAATGAATGTACGTAATGAATGTAATGATTGTAATACAATATATGTATTTATGAATGTATGTAATGAATGTAATGTATTTAATGAAAGTGATGAATGTAATGTATGAATGTAATGTATGAATTAATGTATGAATGTAATGTATGAATGTAACGTATATGTGAATGTAATATACGTATGAATGGATTGTGTGTGTGATGTACTTGCGTGCACACGTGTGTACGTGGGTGTGTGGGTGTGTAATGTGTGCGTGTAATGCTTGTGTGTATATGTATATATGTATGTATGTATGTGTATGTAAGTATGTATGTAAGTGTATGTACGTAAGTATGTAAGCATGTAGTGTATGAAAGTATGTATGTATATAATGTAATGTATGAATGTAATGTATGTATGGATGAATATATGAATATAATGTATCAATGTAATGTATGTAATGAATGTGTTGTTTTTATGTATAAATGTAATATATGAATGTAATGTATGTATGAATGTAATATAGGTAATGTATATATGAATATAATATGTGTAATGTATGTTTGAATGTCATGATTATAATCCGTGTGTGTATGTATGTATGTATGTTTGTATGAATGTAGTATGATTGAATGTAATGAATGTAATGTATGTATGAATGTATTGTATGAATGTATGTAATAGAATGGATGAATGTGTATGAATGTAATGTATGAATGTATGTATGCATGTATGTAATGTATGAATGTATGTAATGAATGTAGTGCATGAAAGTATATATGAATGTAATTTATGAATATAATGAATGTAAGCTATGAATGTAATATATGAATGTATGTATGAATGTTATGTATGAATGTGTATGTATGAATGTAATGTATGAATGTATGTATGTATGAATGTAATGTGTGTGTATATAATGTATGTATGAATGTATTGTTTGTATGATACGAATGTAATGTATGTATGAATGTATTGTATGAATTTATTGTATTTTGAATGTAATGTATGTGTGAATGTAATGTATGAATGTATGTAATGTATGAGTGCATGAATGTAGTTTATGAATGTATGAATGTAATGCATGTTTGGATGTAATGAATGTAATGTATGTATTGAATGTAATGTATGTATGTATTATGAATGTAATGTATGTATGTATGAATGAATGTATGAATGTGTGAATGTATGAATGTATTGGCCACAGTTTGATTACAGTATCTATCATGTTCTACCAGACAGATCTATCAAAGTCCAATAACAAACTGATACCCAAATTAGCAACCTCACGTTCAACATCTTCAATATAACCATCGTGAGTTCGTCCGAAATCTCGTATATTCTGTTGTTTCAGAGGTCCTCCCCGTTCTTGCTTGATAAGGTGACGTAGCAGATGCTTTCAAATGTTACCAGAAAATACGCCATTTCATCATTAGATGTACATCTATTATGCTTAATCTTACTACTCTTGGCCTTGAGTTGCTTAATTATACCAACTTCCTTTGCAAATTTGTACACGTTGTTATCGTAAAAAAATCATCTTACCATGAGATGCATTTCTCATGACTGGATGCACGTCCTTGTGAAACAACACACATTCGTAATAGAGTGGTTTATTGTCCCAAGCAACCCTTGTGTATGGATCTTTTATGTATAGTTGAGATAAACATCTGTATATCATTAGATTCCAAACATGCATCTTCTCATCACAAAAAGCACTTGAAATTTCTTCTGTTCAATCAAACCTTATTACTTTCCATTACGATCATATATCAATTCCCAAGTATTTGAAAACATATTCCCCTGGTTATATCTTACATCTCTTTTCTTGTATATGTGATAAAGCCATTTAGCAAGTCCCTCAAACCCATTATACTCTAACAACTATATATCTTTCATTTCTCAAACAACAACCAATCAAAGAATAAAAATGCCTTTAAGCTAATCCTCCGTCACCAAAATTATCCATCCAAACAAGAGAGTATTCCTATCTTTGAAATATGCCTACCAACTCTTGTACCACAAAAATGAATAGGATAAGGAGAATTGGTTCAAGGTAGAATTTTTTTAAGCTTTAGAGAAGATCATCAAGAATATATGTTACTCATGTTGACCGAGCCTGCACCATTACAAGGTTCTCAGTAGGTGCATCTGAACATAGCTTATGAGTGGTTTATAGCCTTAGTAAATTCTTTGGGCATGAAGATAATTATGCAATAATGTAAGCCATAGTAAAGGCATTTTAAAATGATGTGTGTGTATTCTACTGAAAAATAGGAATTTTTCCACAGAGATATGCTCTAATTTCATGTATTCTGGTTTACTAACATGCCGGATTTTTCCATTACATCATAACATGTAAACTTGATTTACTGATTGAGATCTGGAAATATCAATGATGAATATGGCAAGGAAAGTCAACTTTATTTGGTAGAAACTGGATTTAAGAAAAGAACATGCATGGAAAGCAGCAAAAGAGGGGGATGAATGTACCTCTTTGGATCTTAAATTTTGGAGGAATGTTGCTATTGGTAGCAGCTCCATCTACTTGCTTGGAGGATATGCTCTAATTTCATGTATTCTGGTTTACTAACATGCCAGATTTTTCTTAAATCATAACATGTAAACATGATTTACTGATTGAGATCTGGAAATATCAATGATGGAGATGGCAAGGAAAGTTGACTTTATTTGGTAGAAACTGGATTTAAGAAAAGAACATGCATGGAAAGCAGCAAAAGAGGGGGATCAATGTACCTCTTTGGATCTTAAATTTTAGATGAATGTTGCTATTGGTAGTAGCTCCAGCTGCTTGCTTGGAGGAAATGTAGCAGCAACTGCTGCCACAGAAGCAACTGCATGCAACAACTGAAGGAGGATGCAGCAACCCTTGAGCCTTGCTTTGAAGCAGCAACACAGTTGTTGCACCTTGCAGCAGTAAGGGAGGATTGGAGCAGCTGTTGGGGGCTCCAGTTGATGCTCATGCAGGGCTTGTGAAGCAGCTCCAAAGGAGAGGAGAGGAGCTCCTAGTTTTGGGGGGCAGTAGGAGGCTGCAGAAGATGTTAGACAGCAGTTTGCTGCTGCTGGATTTGCAACAAAATGGAGAAAAAATTTTTTGGGGCTCTATAGGCAGGAGATTAAAGAGAAGTAGGGAGAAAGAGGGAGGGGGTTGTTGCTTATATATATGGGAAGGGGATTTTTAAAAGAATGACAAATGGAGGAGGATGAGCCAAGTGGAGAGGGACAGCAGACTGCTGTCTGCTTTGCTGGAAATATATATAATATTATGATTATTTTTGAATCCTAAAGTCACTTGTATTTTATATCTCGAGTCTCGGACTCCGATGTTCAATAGCTCGTTTCGATCATCTCTGAATGACGATCAAAATAAGTATAATATTCATACACTTTAGATTGGGTATGAATACCCGAAATTCTCGAGATACGGTTTTGACTTATGGCTAACTTTTGTGGTTTTAAAAAAATCAAATGATCTTCGATCGACGAACGGTCGATTCCGTTGATCTTATTTCATCGAATCAGATTTTTAGGTGGTCTCGGTTTATTTCGTGGTTTCCTCGATCAGCAACAACAAGCCCCGATCACACATCGGGTATGTTCTGCAAGTGTGTGAAAATCGTCAGCACCGGAAACACCTGGTTCTCGGCACTTGCATGCCCAGTGACCCCACGCTCCACACCGGAAGCATTCGCGGTCGAAAGGATTTGCAAGCGGTCGATGACGACCGAACCCCGAGGCCGACGGGCGGTGCGAGTCTCCTTGCACGGACCTCTACCCAACTTATTTCGTCAGAAGGGTCGATGGACCCATCCATTCTCCCTTCTTTTTCTATTGTTGGGTGGATAAAAATGATGGTCTATGTTTTAGAATCAAAATCCAATTACGATCTGATTAGGCATTGGGTGGATAAAAATCCATTTTATCCACTATTTTATGGAGGTTTTGGTTTCTTTCAAATTGGACGAATAATCGGGTATATATTTTAGAATCAAAATCCAATTACGATATTATTAAGCAATGCGTGGATACAAATACGTACACTGGCTTCATATACGACATATATGGACGTTATATGTGTAAGGTGCACATAATATGTTGATTCATAAAATCGGTTAGGTCTGCAAGCCACATGAGCATATGTTGCCGCATATGCGGCTCGTATGTCTGATTTCTTAAAAGTTATGTGCGTGCTCATGGGAGGTGGTTGTAGGGTGTGTGTATGACCTGTGTGTTTGTTTGCATGTATTGGGTTCGTCCCTACTTAAATTCTCTATTACTATGTAAGCTGCTACTTAAATTCAAGTTAAAAAATTTTGAATTAAAGAAATTTAATTCACTGGTTACTGCTATTTAAATTTTAGTTAAAAATGAGTTTAAGAAATTATATTCCCTGTTGTATGTTGTTTAAATTTTGGTTAAAAAATTAATTTAGTTTTCTGTCATTGTGTTAAGATGCTACTTAAATTCGGTTTGAAAGAGTTTGCATTTAATTCTCAAGTAGCTGCTTACTTTTTTGTTTTTCTAAATTGAATTGAATTCTTTATGACTTGTATGTATATGCTAATGAACATACATACATGCATGCATACATCACATACATACATATACATTCATACATACATACATTCATACCTTCATTCATGCATACGTAGAAACATACATTACATTCATACATTCATACATACATTACATTCATTACATACTTTACATCCATCACATACCTAACATGCATTATATTTGTACAAGAATTACATTCATACATTCATTCATACATACATACATTACATTCATACATGCACTACATTCATACATTCAAAATGCATGCATACATGCATACATATATGTATGTATGTACATAGTTATATACGTACGTAGGTAGGTAGGTACGTACCTACGTGCGTACGCACATACGTACACACGTACCTACGTTCCTATGTTACGTACATTTCATTCATGTAATTTATATATGAATGTAATGTATGGATGGATGTAATGTGTGTGTGGTCGGCGGGCGTGCATGCGTGCGTGTGTGTGTGTGATGTGTGTTATGTGTGTGTGTGTGTATATGTATGTATGTGTATGAAAGTATGTATGTAAGTGTATGTATGTATATACGTATGTATGTACTGTATGTAAGTATGCATGTATATAATGTAATGTATGTATGAATGTAATGTATGAATACATGTCCACATATATGAATGTAGTGTATGAATGTATGTATGAATGTAATGTATGTATGAATGTGTGTATGTATGTATGTATGTATGTATGTATGTATGTATGATTGTATGTATGTATGAATGTGTAAATGTATGAATGTATTGTATGCATGTATGAATATAATGAATAAATATAATGTATGAATGTAATCTATGAATTTAATGTATAATTGTAATGTA